>PVKH010005348.1:0-21887 GCA_004027955.1 Chaetophractus vellerosus
TATCTTTAAAATTTAAAATAAAATTTATAAAAAGAGTCTATGGAGATAATATTTGTTTCCAAACTCTTCTTTCATTTCAATCTCCTCTTTCAATTCTCAATATGTTTTATTTGGTTATAAACATTTCACCCTTTCTTTTGTAGTTTGCAATGTGTAAATGCCTATATTTTTATTTTTATTGTGTTTTTTTTTTTTTTAGTGAGAATGTTTGTTTTTTTCCTGCCTTGTATTTTTGTTTCTGTGTAAAAGTGCCTATGAGGGGCTGCCTGTAGCTCAATTGGTAGAGTGCCGGTTCACCACATGGGAGGCCCCGAGTTCGGTTTCCGGGGCCTCCTTGAGTGGGCAGACCGCCTTGAGAAGGCAAGCCGCCATGGCAGGGCAAAGCCACCACGGGCAGGGCAAGCCGCCTGTGAGCAGGACAAGCCGCCTGCATGCAGGCAAGGCCACCGCATGGTGAGCTGAATCGGCGGGTCGCCGCAATGGGGGGGAGACAAGCAGACACAGAAGAACGCAAAAATCAACACAGCAAGAACAAGCAGAAGGGGGGGGATATATAATAAAAAATAAATAATAATAAAATGTGACTATGATAGGAAACAAAAGTTGCTGCTCCCTTATTCTGCAGAAAGAATGCTACATTGCATATTTACTAGCAGTGAATTAACAAAGAAAAAAAGATTAACACTAAATTCTCTTATAGTAAAATTGTTGAAAAGATATTCATTGTGCTTTGTGTTGTATTACTTTACTATTGGTGTTCATAAATTTAGAGTCAGTTTCTTAAAGAAAAGATTGTTCAGTTTTTATTTTTCAATTTTTAATAAATTATATTTATTATTAAAAGTTTTATAGAAGTCTAAAGTATGATTATTTCATAGAATCAGTTTTCCCTCTATGAATATAATTAGTGGTATTTTATTATGGTAGTTAATGAGAAAATACAATTTTACGTGTATACATTCCCATAAAATCATCTTTTAAAAAGTATTTAAGGAAAAGTACAATGAATATCTTTATACCCTTCACCGAGATGTACCTTTTTTTTTCTTAAAATAAATTCCAGGTTTTATTTGGATCTTACCAGTTTGTCCATTGATGTCTGTCTTTTTGTTTTTTGTTTTCTGTTGCAAGATTCAATCTAGAATACTACATTACATTTAGATACCATGTCTCCTTAAGTATTCTAGTCTGTGGCAATTTCTCAGCCTTTCCTTGTTTTTAATAACCTTGTGAGAAGTAAAGATGAGATACTTTGTAGAATGGCCCTTGATTTGGATTTATCAGATGATTTTCTCAAGTTTGTACCTGAATGATAGGCTTTTGGAAAGAATATCACAGCAGTGAAAAGGCTGTCTCATCACCTCATTTCAGGTATTAATGAGGCCCACATGGCCCTGCTGCTGAGATTAACCCTGACCTCCACCCTTTCCTTCTCTTCCATTCCCCCTCCTCCTCATTCTTCTTCACCTTCTTCTTCTTCCAAAGCTTTAAAAAATATAAAATCAAATTCTTAGCTGTGCTTAATGTGAAAGCAGACAACAGGCTGAAATCGACCCTTAGGTCACTGTTTGTTGGCCCTGCACTAGAGGATGGGCTTTATCTAATCAGGAGATAACTGGAATAATTTTGGCAAAAATAAATGAGCATATAACATGATTGTAGACTTATGAGTAAAACAAAGATGGGCAAAATAGTTTATAATGGTCGTATGTGCTTACAAAATGAAAGTAAAACATTTCTTTTGTAAGTGGGAGAATAAAGAAAAAGAAGAAGGTAAAATAGCCTAATTTATTTTCTGTTTTAAAGCTGTAATACCAAATAGTAGAGCACGAAACACAAGCTAAATTATGACACAACATACAAAACTTCTGCTTATGTCTTGAACTCAAGTATTCTTTTGGACTAATCAGTTCCCATGGCCAAACCTAACATCATTGATTTGAGTAAGTATATTTCATTTTCGGTGAAGAGGGGAGGGATTTAATATTTACTAAAAAGTATTCCATACTATCATGGTATGAAACTGCAAAGCTTTTTCAATTATGTAAAGATAATTTTGAAGCCAGAATCCATTACTTAATTGGATTATAGCTTTTATCTACACACAAGAGTAAGAAAGAAGGTAATATCACCAACTTCAAAGAAATATTGTTATTATGAAATCATGAAACACTTAAAAATGTGAAAGAGTCAATAGCTCAAGGTTTTGGATATTCCTGTTTTTAATGGGAAATGAATATATCTCTTCAACACTTTTAATACATATTATTTTCTAAGTTATGTGGCTGTGTAGCTATACTAAGCACAGGGTTTTATTCATGTCAAACCTCCTTATAAATAATGATATTTTATTTTCTCTATTTTAGAAAAAATTAAATTTTCTACCAAGACTTCCTGTTCTAACATTCTGAGAATCTCTTTCCAACATATTCACACCATGAACAGACAGATTTTCCTTTATAGCAGATAACGTATAAATTAATCATTTCTTTGTAAGGTATTCTTGAAACAAAATATAATCTATAAACTCTTAGTTTTTTCTTATCCTTGTTGTCAATAATGTGGAAATCTAAAAGCAATAGTTATTAGAGTACTTATACTGCCTAAGAGCTCACTGAAAGTACATCAAATTAATTTCAGACGTGAAGTGACAGAAATTATAATTAAAAGAAAAACCAACAGACAACAAATGGTGATATAATTCCTCCTGTTATTTCACTAACTTTCCTCTTGGTATATGCAAGTTTTGTTTCATCCACAATGAGAAATCTGTTTTCACAAAGAATGACTTTTATTTGTATTCTCCCAAACTTCTATCTGCCTGGGCTAACTTACTTCTCTACTTGCAAAACTCACTCTCTCTTGATTACCACCATAACATTTTTTTTTCCAGGCTGTTCCCATGCTTTTGACACAGAGTCATTCACATGAAGAACAACCCTGTTTCCTAAGCTGGGGTTCAATATCAGCTCACCACTGGCTTGTACCAGCTGACAGAGAACTGGTCAGTTGCAGTGGTGGTTGGCTATACCACCATAACATTTTAAAATAATGTTTCAGATATAAAAAGTTTGCCATTAGTGATAGAAAATTGAACTAAACATGTTTAATTAAGAAACAGAATTTACTGGTGTATGTAACAGTAAATTCTTGAGGTATGTCCAAATTTAAGCATAGTTTGAGCCAAATGTTACCACATTATGAAGAGTTCCAAATCTTCGAAAATTATTCAGAACTGCTTTTCTCTAAGTATGGATTTATGCTTGGAAAGATTTAGCAGGAATGGTAGAGACATTTGCAGGCCTAATATCAAAATATGCTTACTTTCTCAAAAAAGCTTTTCTTCCCCAACACTGCAAAAATTTCCTAGGCATTACTCTGAATCAATTTAGGTGAATTTTCCAAAAGGAGTATGGGGTTGAAGGGATTAGCTTGGTCAATCAAGGTGCATCCATATAGCTGGGAGTGGTGTCCAAGCCACAACAAAACTGAAGATAGCATTACAGTGCGATAGAAGTGGAAAAAGATGCATGGGCAGCAGCGGTAGAAAGGGCAACAAGCAATGCCTGTATGAGTAGTAAGACTGGGTTGTTTTCATCAGGTTAGAGATGGTGTTTCTGAGACTCTAAGATAGTGTGACTTCAGTTCATGAAAAAGAGAGAGACAGACAGAAAGAGAATGAGCTAGAGGGATTTAAATTTTATAAACACAAGAAGTCACATACAACCTGGATAGTGATATTATGATTCACTTAAAAAACAATTCTGAAATTTAAGTTAGCATAATAATAGGGTTGGTAGATTTAACAAGCAATCCAACTTTAAAAACACTTTTTAATATGTTTCTGATCTCCCAAGTTGAGGGTTGAAGGAAATTTTGTAAAGAAATTAACTTTTACTAAAATGATGGGGGGAATATTTATCACGTGGTGCTTGGTGTGATGATTTAGACATTATAAAGACCCTTAGTCTATGAAAGAAAATAATCAAGGTGATAATTTTGAAATAGGATTATAACTTTAGCTCCCAGATATTTAAACCAAGTACAGAGATCGAGTAATTTTCTTTATCCTATAAATCTTGTTGACACAGTTTAATAGGATGTGCTTTGCCTTGCTTTATTTTCTAAGTTATGTGGTTGTGTAGCTATACTAAACACAGGGTTTTATTCATGTCAAATCTCCTTATAAATAATTGCTTTCTAACAGGGCACTAAACTAACCCAGGAAAGTGTTTACATATTCTAACATCTGGGTTTCTGAAAACCACTTGACTTATATATATCTAATTGTAGTTGCACATTGTTTGGAGCCCTGGGAACAATAAAATACATTAGTTGCATAAAAATGCATAAAAATTGGATAAGAAATGAAAAACCTGAAGGATAGCTTAATATGCTGCCAAGAACCTAGGGAAATGTTGAGAGTTAGCAGCATGCACATAGTTATTGTTCTGTGCAATGATTATTTTCAAGCTATGCTTAAATTAGTTTTGTCATAAGTGAGTATTCATATAATAGAAAAATTACCAAGACCAAGATTAAATAAAGAAAAAAGAATTGGAGAACTCTAGATGACTTTGATTTCATTTGCATTCTCAAGTATTGATGTGATTTGTTGTTCGTGCTAATTTTTCTTTTTGAAATGTACAACAGATCTATGAATACATGACATTTCTACTTAGGGAAAGTGAAGGGAGAAGAGTATCTTTTATATCAAGAAAATCTCATACTCTATTAAGAGTAGAGTTAAGAATTTTCCACTAATATTTAGTGGAAAATCAAAGGCTCAAAGTATAAAAAGGATAATAAGATAACTTTCTGCTTACTGCTAGGCACAAAGTAGGAACAAAGTTCTGTGGCTTTCACATATGGGTTTGTAAGAGAGTCCAGGAAAAAGCAAATGGAAAATTCTGGCATAGAGATGTATTTTGGTGCTTAACTTAAAAAACTATCAGGTTCTTTAAGGTTTTACTAGAAATTTTATTTATACTCACAAAATATTTAAAATTATATCAAGGTTGAAACACAATTCAGAGCTCATTTCTTCCAATGTTTTAATTCTGAATATGTTTTATTTGCCTTTTTAAATCCTTAAAGTTAGACATGATCTTCAGACTTTATATAATCTACAGTATAAATTTTCTCCTGCTTGGTAAGGCAAATCTAAATTGTTGAAGTAATATATTGTGTAAACACTGTGTGAGCTGACAGTGGAACACTGTGTCATTTAGTGAAATGAGTAAGCCACAGCAAGATGTCAATGTAATATGAGAGATTAGTACTGTGAGTAATTATTGCTTCACTAAATGCCATGAAATCATGAAATGTGTCAAATCCAAATAAAATTGCTAATTTCAGATTTATTTACATAATCACTTTAACATTTGCAACTGGTGTTACAACAGATATCAGAGGGGATAAAATAAAGATATATTTTTAAAAACTCCAAAACTTGCCAATTGCCAAGCTCACTTGGTCATGTTTAAGATAATTTTGATGTTTTGTTTCTTTGATAGTACTGTCTGAGTAGCAGCAATGTTTTGGAGGTAGTAGATTCTGAGTTATGAAGCTATTGCTCTAAATCATATTTTACATGTGAAAATTTTTCCTATTATTTTATTGACTTAATATATATTATAAAATCATACAGTGGATTCTTCATGAAGGAAGCACTTACTAGTTGAACTATTCTTCATTACTACTAGATGGCTGAAAAGAGGTAAGCAACATTATTCAATATATGCTTTCCCCAAAGAAATAACTCTTTAAATTAAGAAGTTTAAATTAATTTAGCTTAGTTTTGAGTATAATAAAACATCAATTTTTATATTTCTTTATTCTTTTCTGGATTACTGATTTATATTTAAAGAAGGGCAATGCTTTTTAGATTGCATATAAAGTTAAGGAAAACTTTTAATAATGATTTCTAAAATAGCACTGGGTTGGTTATTTGAAATTTTATACTCAATTGATTTTTCTCTCTCTTTTTTTTTCATATAAGCCCTATCATGTTCTAGAGGCAAAGTGTTGCTATTTGACCTGCTGTCCTAGTGTTTTTTTTTCCAATAGTTAATGAAAATGTAGAGAACTTTCCTATTTTTTTTATCAGCATGGCCGTTCAACATATAGTTATTTCATATCCACTATGTGCCAATTCTCTTTAAATTGAATTAATATAAACACAATTTCTACCTTCAGTTGACTCTTAATGAGACTAACGCTGTAGAAAATGGGCAATTATTACAGAGCATATCAGCAAAGTTTCAATGGACCAACAAAGCTCCAAGTGTGGTGAGTGTGGTTGTTTTGAAGCCTTTCTGGAGGACTAACACTTTAATTCAATAATTAGTAAGAGGAGGAATTAGACTAAATAAGATTGATGAGGTCAGAGATGGCAACTTAAAGATTGGAAGACCTACAATTACAGCAAACAAATGAGATATACTACAGAACATACAAGGATTTGTAAATTACTGTGCAGAGCTGGAGCATAAAAGGCGTGGAGGGATTTAAGGAATGCTACACAGGATTTCTTGTCACTTAATCAGATGTTATGCATGAAAAATGACTTGTGAGGTGGTCTGGGACTTAAGGGACTGGAGATCAACTCTATTGTTTTCAGCATTTGCAATTTGGAAAAAGAAAAGTGTTAATGGAGAAATAACTGGTTGTAATACTGTGTTGCAAAAATAATATTTAGGAGAGTGTGTCATTATTTGGGTGCATAATTATGATGGCATGAACTGATTGGATTACTGTGTGGCTACAGAGAATTGAATAAGTTAGAGAGAAATAAAAGAAGTAGACTTTCTAGGTCCTAATTATGGGATATAGACTCTCTGGTTTCTAACATGAGCTAGAGAAAGCATAGAACTATTTAATGAGATTCAAAAAAACAAAAATAAAAGCAGATTCGGGGACCAAGATGTAACATAGAGGAGGCCATCTTTATCACCTGTGCTTCTTCAGAATCAGAACTAAATGAAGACTCTTTTGGAATTTTCTACTTTTTTTTTTTTTTTTTAGGCAGCACTGGTGATTGAATCCAGGAAGTCATACCAACTAAGCTATACCTGCTTCTGTATTATATCTCTTACCAATTCCATTTTCTTTGATCACTGTCTGGAACTCTTCTTCACTGGAATTTTATCTTACCTAATCTTCTAAATTTCATATCTTTTCTTGGCTTTTTTTTGTATGACACTTTCTGATGGTTAGAAAAACCTTAGGGGGGGGTACGGCTGTAGCTCAATTGGCAGGGCTCTGGTTTACCACATGGGATGCCCTGGGTTCGGTTCCCAGGGCCTCCTTGAGCAGGCAGACCACCTTGAGAAGGCAAGCCGCCACAGGCAGGGCAAGCCGCCACGAGCAGGGCAAGCCGCCGTGAGCAGGTGGGCTGCCGTGTGGTGAGCTGACTCGGCGGGTCGCTGCAGTGGCAGGGGACAAGCAGACACAGAAGAATGCAAAAATGAAGACAGCAAGAACAAGCAGAAAGGGGGGATATATAATAAATAAAATATGAATCTTTAAAAAAAAAGAAAAACTTTCAGGTAAAGTAAAAGTATTTATTTGTGTATACTTTACACTAAGCCTATCATACTCAGTTAGAGATATGTCATGATTTGAAAGCATTACACAAACTGTACTTATTGCTTTTTCTTCCTACTCTGGTCATGAGAATCTTGGTTGCATTGACTGCTTATATTTACCATCATTTTGTATCTGCAATTAATAGTGCCCAAACAACATATTAAACAGTTAAACACAGTGTATTGCAAAGGCAAAACATTAGTAGTTAGAATAAACTACTCAACAGTGATGCCTTCAATATTCTGGCTTAAAATTATTTTCAGCTCAGAATATTTTATCCAGTTAAAAATTAAGATAAATATATTTTAAATCTTAAAAGGGAAAATGTCCTACAATGTAGCCTGTCTAAAAAGCCATTTTAGTTTGTGCTATGCTGCAGAAAAGAAAAGGATTATACTATGTGTTCCAAATTGATTAAGCAGGATTTTAAATTCATTTTCTGGTAAAGGTAAGGTATGACACAAATAGGGAGCCAGAGGCAACAAAGCATGAAATAAGATATTCCCTTACTTTCAGGTAAGTGACAGGAAGTGGGGTACCACATGGGAATGACAGGAAGTTGGAGAGCCCACAAGTAAGTGGAGAGACACTTGTGGGCTTGTGTCTTTATTGTAGTCCAGGGGTGCCAGATAGCAGGTTTTCTGTGGGAGTCAAGGATTGGTTAGGTTAAAGCAAATGCATGCAAAGAAATAAAGAGTAGGAGCCTAAGGTTAAGGGCGTGGGGCTTATTGTCTGGGGGCCAGTTTTGGGTTGTGGATTAGACATTTAGGGTTATTAGGCCTGTGGACTAGGGTCCAAACAGTAACAATGGTGTCTGAGACAAAATTGTTAGCAGAGTAAATGAAAAAACTTGTCAGACTCTAGAGATGGCTTTAAGATAGAGATGCAAGATTTGCTGAGGAAATGGATCCTGATATTTTGGAAATAAATGAATCAATTTGAAAGCAGAGGGTGAATAAAAATAAAGCAAATGAAGGTAACCAACAATGTTCTACATAAAAATGGAAAATGAGATATCTGTTTTGAAAAACTAGGCTTTGAAACTTAAGCAATTAAAAAAAAAGTCTATCCTTATTCATTATACCCTGTTAAATCTGGGAAATAATTTTTGCCCCTGGGGTGTGTTTGCATGTAACTGTCTGTTCTCATCTTTCTAAGTATTTCATTATTTACTTAGAGACATTCAGGAATTATATACAAATCCCAAACTCACACTAAAAGAGACAGCATATATATTGTCTCTGCATTTTCTGTATGTTTTGGAAAGTGAGAAAGCTCCTTGGACTGCATATCTGTAGAGTCAGAAGTATTACTCTAAATTGAGTAATTCATTCCTTGAAAAGAGGGAGAATTTTCTGTGAGACAGCCTGCGGATATGAGTAAGGGTTTCCTGAAAGGAAGCTAAAGATTTCCATTGCCATTATGTTAAGGTAGGAGAAAGTGATTTTGAAAACAGTAGTTTGGAATTTGAGGCTGTCCATGAAAGGTTTAAGGTCTGTGGTAGTTTGAGACTGTATGTTCCCCAGAAAAGTTCATGTTCTTAGAGCTAACGCATTCCTGTGAGTGTGACCTTATTGTAAGTGGGGCCTTTTGATTAAATCACTTCATTTAAAGGCCATTGATTAGATTACTTCAGTAAGGCATGGGTCTTTATCCTTTTACTGAAGTATTTTATAAATGGGATGACTATGGAGAGGGGGGTTGCTGAGACAGAGAGAAATCCTCAGAAAGTGAGAAAGTCCTAGAAACCAGAAGCTGAGATCAACAGGAGCCAGGAGAGAAAAAGCTACAGGAACAGAGAGAAAAGGCCAAAGGAGCTCAGAGAAGAACCCATGGAAGCTGACAGATGGAGCAGCCAGCAGCTGAAAACATTGAGGCCCAGAGGAGAGGACAGAGAGTAGTACACACAGCCATGTGCCTTGACATGTGCCTTGCCACACAAGAGGAATCCAGGAGCACCAGCAGCTGGTCCTCAGAGAAAAAAGCATAGCCTAATAAAGTCTTGATTTGGACACTTTTCACAGGCTCAGATCTGTAAGCGTATAAGTTAATAAATCTTCATAGTAAAAGTCAACCTATTCTACCCCTCCTCAGTCCTCACCCTAACTCCTAGTAACCTATAGTCCAGGTTTTAACTCCCTGTGTTTATTCTTTGTATTTAGTTCATTGTAGTGAGACCATGCAAAATTTGTCCTTTTGTATATGGCTTATTTCACTTAGCATAATGTCCTTGTCCTCAAGTTTCATCCTCGCTAACATATGACTTATTTTGTAAGCTCACAATTTTTCTAATAAAAAAATTTGTTTTAAAAGCCAACCTGTTTCTGGTACATTGTTTCTGACAGTGTTAGCCGACTAAATCAGGGTCCCAGCTGCCCTCCCATGGTATTATTTGTAAAGTATGTGTAGGGAAGAGATTTAAATTTGTTTCTTTTTATGTTTTAATTTATTTTAATTTCCCATACTTTTAAGTAAATTCTATTATAGTATTAATAGCAAAATTCTATGTTAGCCAAACGGTTAAGATGCCTTAACTAGAAAACCATAAAATATAATGGCTTTAATAAAATGGAAGTTTATTTTCCCCTCATAGAATAATCTGAAGGCAAATGGCCTTAGCTAACAGAAGAGCTCAGCTCCATGAAATCTTTCACGAACTCATGTTCTCTATACCTTGATCTTCTTTAACCTAAAGTATTGTCCTTTTTTGAATGTTCAAAAGTGGAAATCACCATGTTGGCATTTTTGCCAATGGGTAGGGAATATTCAGCTAGCCCTTGTTAAGGGAGATGCTGTAATTTGAAGATAAAGTAGATATTTTACTTGTTATGTTTCTCACATGGCCACACCTATCTTCTGGGGAAGCTGGAAGGTGCAAGGTCTGACTGAGTAGAATTTTGATCAGATAAAGCCCTATTAACATGGAATAGAAAAACAGATTTGGAGAATCCACTGAACATTTGACCCAACAATTTTATTTTGTTTATATGAGTGAAGTGCTGTATGTTTTGATGTGTGGATTTAAGAAATACATGAAGTTGTAAAGGGAGATAAGATATTTACCACATTCATTGTCTTCTCTACTTCAACCTTCCAGGATTCCAGGAAGATTGTATCATATTAGGGCAATTAATATGTATCATATTAGGGCATTTACAGGGGAGTGGGGAGGAGTATAAAATTTAGATGTGCTATGAGCTATACACTATCATATTAAGGAAAGACTAATTCTTACATACACACACCCACACATGAATTATAATATAATTTCCATTTTGATTGTAACCAACTTTTTTCAAAAATATAAAGTAAATATTCCCATGCTAACACATAGCCTTCAGCAACTCATTTTAACAGTCTAAATCATTTCCATTGTAAAAGTATACTAATATCTAATAGATAAACACTTAGGCTGTTTCTAATATCCAATCAGCAATGAAAATCTATAGATATGCAAGTATGTACAAATTTATTTTCTTGCAACAAATTCTTAGAACTGGAATAATAGGTTAAAATAGTGAATATTTTAGGGATTTTTTTGTATATTCCTATTTTCTTCAAGTTTGTCTACCTGAATATTATCTATTTTTTTCAATCCATAACTACCATAATAATGCAATAAGTAATATCTCCTAAAGGTTTCCTTTCTGTTCTTCTATTAGTAATATTGGTTATGTATGCAAGGGTATATTGCCAACTTGTGAATTGCCATTTAATGACCATTTTTCTAATCAATTATTTAATAAATTTTTACTTCCAGGGTTATTGTATATTTTTGAGCATGCATTACCTTATAAGACAATTCATCATTTTTATATACTGTGTCCTAAGTTATATATATATATTTCAAGATTGCTTTCTGTCATTTGATTTTGACTCTGTGTTTTCACAAAAGAATTTTAAATTAAAGAATAATCCATATAAATTATTTATATGATATATCATGTAATGCTTTAAAAGTCTTTCTTCAATCCAGAAATATATTTATAATCTCTAATATTTTTCTCAAAGTATTCCATATTATGCATAATTAATTTTGGGATAGGGATTGAGAATTATGACTTCATTTTATTTTCAAGGCTTTATTAGTTAATTGCTTATTGAAATATTCATTCTTTCTACACTGATTCTAAAGTTACTTTCATTCTTTTTTATTTAGAAAGTAGCTGGAATTTACATTAGGGTCCATTAGTTTCTATTCATTCTAGTAGTAATTACATATTTTTTTATTTTTATAGATTTTTAGTATATATCAATGTCAAATTTTAAAGGCATTATATTTTTTAATGTGTGGCTATTTTTCATAGAAGAAAATTGGGATTATTTCTTAAATTAAAATAACATCATCAGGTATGAGGTACGATTACAGGTTATATGACATTTAAAGATAAATTTGATTTGGCCTCTCTTTAAGTCAAGATTAGCAAATAAATGCACTACTTTCTCCTTGGCATGGGACATAACAACTAGGATGAGCCTCCGTGGCACCAAGGGATTAATACAAAGAAGTGACCCATAATGCATTTAGAAAAAAACCGTGACCAAAAGGGATAAACACCAAATACAAAAGAGTCTTTATGGCTAAGAATTTGAAAATGAATTAGGAGGTCATTCCAGAGGTTACACTTATGCATGTCTCAGTAATATCTCACTAACTGCCACTGTGAATAAAGCCTCGGTAGGGGTGCTCCTGAGGGCTCTACATCCATCTGGACACTATCAGCAAGGCACACAATCCCCTGAAATCAGCAACCTGTTGTCAGGCCTTACTTTGGAATATATGACAACCTATTCCCCCAATGTAACACAGTTAGACTCATTTATAATTTCCCTACATATGATTCTTCTACTCATTTTATTTGAACCTTTAATTAGCACTATACCAATTAAACATATGTCTCAGGCAGTTAATTCTTTGGTTTGTTCATATGCTGGTTGATCCCTGAATTTCAGAAGGATTGCAGCAAACACCTACTCTCCAGGTCATCAGACTTGCTTAGGACAACTAACAAAATGATGATGATGGACAACCTCCATCCCCCAAAATCAGATAGTATCTACAACTGTAAACAAAACAGCTCCTTCCATCTGCCCTATAATATTTAAGCCCCCTCTAAATCTGTGGCAGAGCAGGCATCAGCATCCTAAAATCCTCAAAGTGAGGGATGAACAAACATATAAGGGAGAAATACAACCATGGAAAAAATAAAATTAATATTGTAGTAACAGAAGAACATGTAACATTGATTTAAAGATAGTGTTACCAGAGGTTCTGAGGGTAAATAGAAGGAATAATAGTTGTAACATAGGGCATTTTTAAGGCATTGGAATTAAGTGTAAACCACAATGTAAACTATAGACTTTGGTTAGTAGCAGAGCTCCAATATTTATTCATCAGTTGTAACAAATGTACCACAAAATTGTAAGATGTTATTAATAGAGGAAGATTTAGGAGGGAGAAGGTAAGATATATGGGAAGCTCTTATACTTTCCAAGTAACTTTTCTGAAGTCTAAAACCTCTTGATAAAAAAAAATTTATTATATTTTTTAAAAGATAAATTTGAGGAAATTACCACCTTAAAAATATTGATCCTTTATACCCAGTAGTGAGATATCACTCAACAGTTACTTCAATATCTCACTAGAATTTTGTAATTTTTTCATTTACATATTACAGATTTTTTAAGCATCTATTGGTTTTTATATTTGTGTTGACTTTTCAATATGTCAGTTTTTCTCCATATTGGTTTTATGCTTTTGTTTGTCTTGTTTAAAACTTTTTACACTATGTAGACTAGTACAATTTTTTTAGATTAGTTCATAACTTTTCAAGCAATTTTTCTTGTATTTCAAACTTAAAATCATATTATGTGAAAATATACTCATAGTAATTGCCTATCCTTTTCCTGCATTTATACTTCCCCCATTTTTTTTTCTTATCTAATTTCACTTCTTGTATCATAATAAAATCAGGCATCTCTGTCTGGATATTAATAGAAAATTAATTTGTAGTATTTTTCATCATATAATTGCCTAATAGTGACAATGGACCTATTAGTAACAATTAATTGTAGTTAGGGCCATAACAGTTACCATTTTATGTTAGCTTATTGTGTACCAAGCTTTGTGCCTTTTTTCTACAATTTACATTTAAATAATATTCCATTTCACATTTAAGAAAATTGAGGAAAATAAAATAAAATTACCTAAGATCATGCAATTATTAATTGGAGGAAGAGTATCATGCATGGTGAGTGCCACCCTATTCTTTACCTTTTATACACCAGGGTTTGAGATGCATGCCCATTAACATATAGGATGGGTTAAACAATATAGCTTATTAGAGAAGAGAATTCACAAGGTCTTATATTCTCTTTTAATTGCCCAGAGAGGCATGCCAGGCCCAGGGACCTGAGAGGGCTCCCAGTATGAGTCTCTGTTTTAGTGGGGGGCTCCAATCCCTATTACTTTTTATAGAGGTAGTTTGAGAAAGCAGCTTAGCTAATGAGGAATAAATGAGGGGAAAACAAATGATCATGTCAGTAGATGCAGAAAAGGCATTTGACAAAATTTAGCATCCATTCATGATAAAAAATGCTGAGAAAATAAGGAATAGATAGGAACTCCCTCAACCTGATAAGGTGCCCCTCCAAAAACTCTTAGAGGTAACTCCATTTTTAATGGTGAGAGACTAAATGTTTTATTCTTGTGTTCTAGAATGAGACAAGGATTTCTACTTTCACCACTTCTGTTCACCAATACACTGGAAGTTTTATTGATTAAAACAAGTGGAGAGAATAAAATCATAGGGACTACAGAGGAATAGAAAAACTGTCTTCATCACAATCAACATATTCATGTATGTAGAAAATCTAAACACCTACTAAAATCAAAAAGTGAAGTTAACCATACTGAAAAATAGAATATATAAAAATGAATTTTACATCTGTGGACTAGCAACAAGCAACTGGAATGCTGAAATTTACAAAAGTAATACATACAAATAACTTTAAAATAAAACAGGTATACATATAAGAAAGTATGTTCAAGGACTGTACATTAAAATTCATTAAAAATATTCAAATAAATGGAAGAATACACTGTTTATGGATAGGAATATCAATCTTTTATTCTATTTATTTTTTTATTATATATCCCCCCCTTTCTGCTTGTTCTTGCTGTGTTGATTTTTGCGTTCTTCTGTGTCTGCTTGTCTCCCCCACCGTTGTGGCGACCTACTGAGTCAGCTCACCGCGCGGCGGCCTTGCCTGCTCACGGGCGGCTTGTCCTGCATGCGGGAGGCTTGTCCTGCCCGTGGGGGCTTGCCCTGCCTATGGCAGCTTTGCCCTGCCACGGTGGCTTACCTTCTCAAGGTGGTCTGCCGGCTCAAGGAGGCCCCGGGAACTGAACCTGGGGCCTCCCATGTGGTAAACCAGCGCCCTACTAATTGAGCTACAGCCGACCTCTCAATCTTTTAATATCCTCCCCAAACTGACATACAGTTTCAATGAAATTCTGATCAAAATCCAGACAAGCTATTTTATAGAAATTAACAAGTTGATTTTAAAATTTCTTTGGAAATCCAAAGGACCTAGAATAGCTAAAATAATTTTGAACTAAAAGAAGGAAAGTTATGCCTCCATAATTATTTTTAATTTATTGAAGAAATCAAACTACCAGGTTTAAAAATTTTCTACACTAATCAATTATTAGCATAAGGATAGTCATGTAGGTCAATGGAATAAAATTAGAGTGCCCAGAAATAGACCCTCACATATTTTTTCCAAGGATTTTCAACAAAGGTGTAAAGATATTTAAATGGCAGAAAGACTGCAATAAATAATGCAGCTGCAACTAGATAACAATATGAAATGAAGTCAATTTAGATTGTACATTATTTCCCACCAAGTATCAATTCCAAATGAATCATAAAACTAAATGCAAAAGTAACACTATTAAAATTTCAGAAGTAATTATTTGTAATCATTGGATTATCCAATATTTCTAAGACTGAACTCAAAAACATAAATCATAAAAGAAAAAATTATACATTGGGATTAATCAAATTAAAATATTTCTCTTCCAAGGACATTCCCCAAAATATGAAAAGTCAAGCCAAATCATGGGTAAAAAACATTTTCAATACATCTATATGACAAAGTCTTGTATCCAGAGTATATGATATATACAACTTTTAGTAATTAAAATAGCAATACCTTATTTATCTTTTATATCTATCCTTTAAATTGGGCAAAAGATTTAAACAAACACTTCACAAAATAAGATGTATAAATTGTTGATAAATAAGTGGAAGTTTCTCAATATCTTTAGTCATCAAGGAAATGCAAATCAAAATCACCTAGAGATATTACTATGTACCCACTAGAATGGCTGTAATTTAAAAGGCTAACAATACCAACCTTTGTTGAGACTATAGCAACCAGAACTCTCATAGAGTTGTCATAGGAGTTTAAGCAATTTAACATTCTCTCTTAGTGTTAAACATACATTTATTATAATGACCCAGTAATTCCTTTCCTACATATTTACTCAAGGTAAAAGAAAGCATATATTCATAAAAAATACTTATACAAAAACGTGATATTTTAGAGAAAATGAAAATAATTCAAATGCCCATCAATAGGTGATTGCACAATCAATTCGTGTTACATTTATACAAATGAATACTACTTTTTAAACAAAACACAACAAACAAGCAAAAAAACAGACAAACTGCTGAGACATGTTTCCATTGTTTTGGATGTTCTGTGGAAATTCTCTGGATGATAAGAATGCATGAAAGGACAGCTTTGTTAGATTATATTGCCTGGATGGGGGGAGGGCAGGCTTACATAGCCTTGGCTCATGTGGGTGTCAGTGGAATGGGGCGGAGGGCTAAACAAAAACGTGCATTCAGCATTCTCGCCTTTATTGTAACAAAGAGGGGAGCAGTGGAGGTTTCCTATGGATGCTGTGGATTGGCAGCTTTAAACCATGCAGTGCAAGGGCAAGAACAGCAAGGGCTATTTGGCGAAGCTAAGGGTGTTTCTTATCATGCACACCATAAGGAGGTGCAAGCCTTGCTAGCTGCAGTTACACCCAGGTCAGGGCTAACTGGGGATGTCACTCAAAAGGGTGACTAAGCAAGACAGGAAGCCAAGGCACCAAATATAATTTGTTTTATGCCATTTGAACCGCATTAATTATTCCAAAAGCAGTAATCCTGAACCAAAGACACATGCATATTTTAAGTCTCCATTCATAAAAAGTTCTGGACAGAAAAAATATAATAATGATGGCCTTGGGAGAAGCTTGAGTGTGATGCCAGGAATGAGACTTGTAGGAACTTATCAAGAAAATGGACATGTTCTATATCTTGCTTAGAATTATGGTTACAACTGTGAATAAATTTATTAAAACTTATGAAACGGCACAATATAAATGAATGCATTTAAGTTAGACCTTAATAAAGTTCTTTAAGAAAAGAGAGCACACCTGGAAGTCAATAGTCCATTTTTTCTTAATGTAAAATTAAATTATATTTTTGTCTAAGGAAATAAGTGATTGTTGCAGAAATTCCTAGCAGAATTTTTTGGGGAGAAAGTCACTGATAACCACTGATTCGAAAGTGGGACAATCTAAGTATCTTATTGATACAATATAAGGAAGAAAATATAGACCAGCTCTAAAATTGCTTACATATATGCATAAATATGTATATTGTAATATGTTGTCACTTTTTAAATAGCAGGTACACCTGTAGTTTTGAGTTACTTTTTAAACCATACGTTACTTTCTTTTCCACTCCCATGCATTTGACCTGAAAATAAAAATTATGTTTTTTCTGCTTCCAAGAGAATTAGAATGAAGACTTACAATTGTTCATCAAAATGAGGTTTAATCTAAGTAAACTAGGTTGAAACTACAACTCTTAAATACTCTTTGCCCAAGAATATGAGTCCAGTAGCCTATATTTATTTTCTTCAGTATGACTAGAGTCAGGCTATATAGTCATTTTCTCATGGAATTTAGAACCTGGTGAATCAGATACTGTCTTCACAAGATTTATATTTAACCAATTCAGATACTTGCTGCAGAGTTGATAGATGATAATCAAAATAACAATGAACAGTTCTGAGTGATTATATTACTTAGCAGTTAAAAATCAATGCTATGTATGCATAAATATGCAAAACTGTATACTGCCTACTGTTGCAGAAATCCGATCCTGAAGAACCCAAACAGTACTCAGAGGAGAGGAGGAACACAATTTTATTATGCATGGGCCCATACTCTGGGCCCCTCACAACACTTCTTGTGGGGTTCTATAAGTGTCTATTCATTGGCTAGTGAGTTGCTAAGCAAAACAGATAAAATTCCTAAGGCCAGCAGGCCCAGGGTCATAAGAAAGCGAGCTATCCTTTGTTTAGGGTTGTAAATTTTAGTTCACAGAGGCATGCTGGGAGCACTTATCTTCTAAAGATGGCCTGGAGAAAAGTGGAGGAGGAGAAAGGAGAGTGGGACCTTTTGTTCTTCTAAAGCTACGAATTCCTGCAAGGGGGGCTTCGGCTTGGGGCCCCCCACACCTCCCTTATCACTATAACCTTACAGAGCATTTTGTATTTATGAATTCATGTCTGTGAAATTCTACATTATAGTTTCATGGGAAGATTGAAAAATGCTCACAAATGATAATTTTTATGTACCTATCCTCTAAACCTATCATCTCACTAGAATGTAAGTTTAAAATCTTGTCAATCAGAGCATAATTAGATACATTCACATTAAGAACAGAAGGGAATTTTGGAAATGTTTCCTATCCTGAAAATATGTGAGAAAAAAATACCAATGATTTTATGTATATATCTATGTGTGTGTACAACAAGTTCAAAGTAGAATTTAATTAAGTTAAAAAATATATTCAGTATTGAGATTTAATAAAATATTTAAAACATTATTAAATTCAGGGGCCGGCTCGATAGCCCAGTGGATAGGGCGCCAGCATACCACATGGCAGGCCCCGGGTTCGATTCCCGGGGACCTCTCCTAGCGGGCAGACCGCCTTGAGAATGGCAAGCTGCCATGGGCGGGCCAGAGCCGCCGTGGGCAGGGCAAGAAGCTGCCACGGACAGGGCAAAAGCCGCCACGGGCAGGGCAGGTCGCCAGTGGATGGGGCGCAGCCAGCCACCTGTGAACTGAAAGCCAGCCGCGAATGGACGCAGAGACCGCCCACAAGCGGGGAAAGCCGAGCCTGCGCAGTGACCACTCTCGGCACGTCGCCGCAGCAGGGGGAAGGGGAGATATGTAATAAAATAAATAAATCTTAAAAAAACAACAACAAAAAAAAAACATTATTAAATTCAGAATATGTGGTGGTTGCCAAAACCCCTCAAGTCACACTCAAAATCACAGTGTCAATGTATAGAATCAATATAGTTAAGTAGATTAAGACTTTTTTACATAAAATACTTTTATTCAATGCTTAAATAATTCTAAGTATTACCTCTCATAAATTTTGTTTTGAAATTCAATCAGCTGTAGTGCTTTGAAAACCAATCATGACATAAGCTACTGAATCAGGTATAACTTTCATTTTAGAAATAGATGAAATAGCTCTTCTGATATTCTTTTCTTCTGTTTCTTTTTGTAATCTTTATTTTTAAGAAGTTTTGGATTACAGAAGAGTTGCATCCAAAATATAGGGGATTCCCATTTATCCCACCCCCTTCTTCTCTCACATTTTCCCCTATTAATAACATCTTACATTCATGTGGTACAATTGTCAGAATTGATGGACAAACATTGAAGCATTGCTACTCTATGGTCTATAGTTTACATTACGGTTTACACTTTGCACTGTACAATTTTATAGGTTTTGACAAAATATATAATGGCCTGTATCTCTTATGCTATATCATTCAGATCAATTCCAATGCCTTAAAAATGCCCTATGTTCCACCTATTTTTCCTTCCCCCACTCCTCGAACCTCTGGTAACAACTATCTTAATATCAATGTTACAAGATTTTCCATTACAACAATTATAAGTCTACATTGGTCCATGGTTGCATCCTTCCCTATGTTTGTTCATTCCTCAATCTTGAGGATTTTGTGATGGTGATACCTGCTCTGCTTCAGATTGAGAGGGAAATTAGATCATACAGGGCAGATGGAAGGAACTGTTTTGCTTGCAGTTGTAGATACTATATATTACTCTTTAATGGCTATTTTTCTCTAGGACTTTTATAGACTCAGAAATGTATTCTAAAACTTTAGAACAAACAATCCCATGGATCCACATGAATAAACAATAAACAAGAATGCACTACTTTATTCTTTAATAAACTATGAAAATGTCCTCATTGAGTAATTTAGATTTCTACTGATCCCAAAGGTATGTGCAGTGTCATGGAAAGAGCAAGTAATTTGCAGTCAGAGACTCAATGTTTGAGTTTCATCTTCAAAATCTGCTAAAATTGTAGCCTTGGGATATTCCTTAGTCTGTTACATCATTTCTGAAATGACTACAATGAAAGCTGAACTATACTATATTACTTTTCATGAAGATCAAAACCAAAATGTAATATTTTTAGAATCAGAAACTTCTATTCAGTCATTGATAAAATTTCTTATATAGTTTTTCACTTTTTTATTAGAAAAGTTGTGAGTTTATAAAACAATTATGCATAAATTATGCAAAATATGTATACCACCCTACCACCAACACATTGCTTTGCTGTGGGACATTTATTACTATTGATAATAGCACTTTTAAAAAATAATTGTAGTATTTTTAACAGTAGTTACATTTGTTATAATTGTTAAAAGATTATTAAAATAATACTATGTATCATCCATTGTTTACATTAGGTGGAATTTTCCCATAAAACACCTTATAATTACCACCTTTTATTGGTATCACACATTTGCAATAATTCATGAAAGAAAATTCATATACTTGTACTATTAACTGTAGTTCAACATTTACAATAGGATTCACTGTGTTGTATAGTCCAGTGTTTTTTCTTTTAATTTTTATTCTAGTAATATAGAGATCCTAGCGTTTCCTCTTTTAACCACATTCACCTATACAGTTCAGTGTTGTTGATTACACTGACAATAATGTGCTAACATCACCACTATCCATTTCCAAGCCTTTACCGTCAGGCTAAATAGAAATTCTGTGCAAATTAGCATCATCTCCCATTCTCTAACTCCAAAGAGGAACTCTGACAGAAAGAATTTTTCTTTGTTCCTTGTCCTACATTAGAAATTCTATTTTCATTATCAGCCCATGGACCACAGTTTGTTGAACGCCATCTTAGAGGACAGACATTGAGGAATACATTTTTATTTAGCTGTGGTGACTGCTTAAAATAAAGATTCTGCAGTCATTTTACTACAGAAATAAATTTTGGTGAATTACACAATTATGTACTATCTAATGAAATAATATTTTTCTTGGTTTTATTCTTAGGCTATATGATGTGGAATGAATTGCTATATAGTGTGTCATGGGAAAATAGTCTGAGGTACAACAGAGGCTTTCAGCAGGGACCATTTCATCACTTACACAGTACAAAGAATCCAAAAGAGCAGGGGGCATGATGCCAAATTGGCCAGCTCCTAGGAGAGTCCAATTGCTAAGGTGAGGAACTGTGGGTGGCAGTTCTACACACTTTTCTGCATCGGAGATGAGGGAACAACTGCACTGACTGAGTCCTTTGCTTTCATAACCCCTGGAGGTTGAGTCTCTGACAATGAAGAACGTTTGATTTCTGTCAAGCAGCTGGGACTAGTTAAGATTTAAAATCTCTCAGAAGAGGAAATCTCTTGAAAAATGGAAACATACCAAACATCTACATGCAAACATGCACAAATGGAAACATAACAAATACCTGAACACAAACAATTACGAGAGGAAAATGAAGGGAAACATTGAGAGCTGGGAGATGACTGCTGAGTGTGTCCTTGACTTCCCTAATACATACTAATTACCAATTCATCCAAACACCCATCCTCTCAGATTCTGATGAATTCCAGGGGTAAACAAGATTTTACCATATGATCTTATTGTCTGCCAATAATAGCAAAATTTTAGTCTCCTGAAAACTTGGTATAAGATTTTTTTTTCCACAGTAAACATTTCCTTTTATTAGACTGTTTTAGTTTCCTTGGCTGTTCAAATACTATGTATTGGTTGGCTTAAACAATGGGAATTTACTAGCTCACATTTTGAAGCTAGGAAAAATCCCAAATCAAGTTGTCTTGAAAGTGATGCTTTCTTTCCCAAGACT
>PVKH010005349.1:0-22206 GCA_004027955.1 Chaetophractus vellerosus
ATTACATATCGCCCCTTACCCCCACTGCAGCGACGCGCCGAGACAGGTCACTGCGCAGGTGCGGCTTTCCCCGCTTGTGGGCGGCTTCTGCTTCCATTCACGGCCTGTTCTTGCTTCAGTTCGCAGGTGGCTGGCTGCGCTCCATTCGCGGGCGACCTGCCCTGCCCGTGGCGGCTTTTGCCCTGTCCGTGGCAGCTTTTTGCCCTGCCCACGGCGGCTCTGGCACGCCCATGGCGGCTCGCCATTCTCAAGGCGGTCTGCCCACTAGGAGAGGTCCCCGGGAATCGAACCCGGGGCCTCCCCTGTGGTATGCCGGTGCCCTATCCACTGGGCTATCTAGCCGGCCCCCAAATGTAATTTATATAGACCATTGTCACCTTTTCATATTCATAATTCTTTTATTCAAAAGTAGAATAATTTTAGGTCTAAAAAGATGCAATCATTTCAATGAATGTAGCTCTATTGTTCGTGAGGTTATACTTATTTAATAAGCAAATCTTTAAGTAGACAAATTCATTTATTCCAAACATAAAACAAACAAAAAAACCCAAAACCCCTATACAATATAATAAAACAGTTTAAAACTAAGTGCCCTTTTCAATGATCAGTGCATTTGGACTGGTTAACTCACTAAATTAGCACCTTTGAATAAATCAAAGAAAAAGAGATAATACTTTAAAAATGAAAACGGTAGTTTTGAAGTAAAAGTGACTTTCTCCCTTATTTCTAAAATCAGAATTTTTCTAAAGTGTCGCTAAAAAGGAAAAATAGTGCATACTTTTAACTAAACAAACTAAAATTAAAAACAAACAGAAAACCTCTTTAATTATATACCAGCCTAAGATGAATGCATGCAAATTTTAAAAATTATAACTATTCATGTAAGTAGCTTACATATAAGTAATTAAGTGTGTGCCTTATTAATGGAATCTTTCTACCTGGTCTTCTTTTCTGATACTATATACTTTCTAGCTCAATAACAACAAAAAAATGGTAATACTTTCAGTATACATAAATAAAGCAAGATCATTTTTATCAATCATGTCTCTTAAAGAAGGAAAGAAAACTTCAGGCAAAACCCCAAAGAGAAACAAAGCAAACTATGAAGACTGATCACAGCAGAAAAAAATGTCAAAGTAGAATTGTGTGATTTTTATTTAATCTTCAAAATAGGCTGCCTAATTAATCCAGACTGTAGGGAAAGTGGGATGAACCAAGAAATAAGGTCTGGGAATAAACTTTAAGAACAAACTTTATACTAAGTATAAAGATTTAAAAAATAATAATAATAATAAAAAAAGACTACTCGTTCCCAGTGCAGGGACAACAGAGAAAATGGAAAATCTCATCCCTTACTATGTCCAACTAACATTATCTATAAAAACAGGAAGAAATTTAGGTAAAACTATACCACATTAAATGACTGAAGGACAATCACAGTTTAAACAAATCTATTAACTATAATCCTAAAAGAATAGTCTGAGAAGGGAGAAAGCAGGTAACTATTTTAAGTTCAAGGTAAATTGAATCTTTATACTCATGTAATAACTTTCAGCAATCTTTTTTACAGCAGAAACATTTCCTCTTTAATTGGCCAAACTCCCAAGCAAAAGGATGAAAGAAATCTCACCCACACCACAGATGAAGAAACAAAGGCAGAGAAAAGATTAAGTGTCTTCTAAAATAGATTACGTTACCACCAAACTGGAAACAAAGTCTAACCTGCTCCTCTGTAAATGTGTCATTGACACATTAATAAATATCAATGCAGTGATTAAGTACCAAACCTGGTCTTATCTTCAACATAAATTAAGGTGAAAGATAGACAATTGATCAAAAATATTTATAACAAAATGTCAGAATCCTTATTCTAGGAAGTCCTTCATTTCCACTTTTCATCTTTTAATAGCTGCCCTAATTTATACAGAACACGCTACTCTTTGCTATGTAACATTAAAGTTACCTTTAAACTTTTGCATAAGGTTCATCTAAAAGTTTTTTTCTCTTGCATTAAAAATGGTTAAACACTTGGGTATTCCAGAGAGACTTGAATGAACATGGAATTACATAGATATACAAAGCTGAAGTATCTGGAACCACGTGGTTGCCTGTCGTCCTCAGCAAGATCACAAAGTACTCAAAAATTCTTTGACCTAAAGGAAGGAAAAAAAATTAATATAATTCCTTGATTAATTTGAGATAGCTAATATTCAGCTTCACTTAAAAGTATATAATAGTTGAAGCCCCAACTATATAGATAATTCTATCACAAAGCATTTACTTTAGATAGACATAATGATAAACACTTCAGTAGTACAAGAAGGATGACTTAAAATGTCATTAAAGGAACTAGTAAGTTTACATCTAAGATTGAAAAAGTTCTAAAACAGCAGAATTGCTAATTTAATAATTTAATCATCTCTTCACTTAAATAACACAAAACACTGACATCTGTACATTAGCATTAATAACATTAATGATCACATTGGTTTAAGCAATTCTGAGGTTCAGACATGTAGTATATTTGTAATTTTTCTGCAGCATAAATTTGAGTCATGTACTCTGTAAGGCAAGTGTGTGGGAAAAGTCATGTAAGTAGTGAAAGAACCTAGCCAAATGAGCAACACCACAATGCAACAAGACCCTGTACCCTACTACCCTACATATTCTAGAGTACATAGTAAATCTCCTAAAGAGACAAAATAGTATTTGCTTTGTAAAAATACCCTAAAATGGAAAGCCAAAGGCTAGTATTATTTATAAAAGTAAAAATAAATATGAAATGATGATTCTTAGTCAAAACAGATGTGTTAGATAAATTAAAAAGTGGTTTTACTTAAGATATAAAAAGTATAAACAAAAGAAAAAAATCAATAAGCTGAACTTCATCAAAATTAAAATCTTTTGTGCAAAGGACCTTTTCAAGGAAGTGAAAGACAACCTACAGAATGAGAGAAGATATGAAAATCACATCTGATAAGAATTTAATATTCAGTATATTAAAAAATAGTTACAAGGTACGAATATTCTCGCTGTCCTGATTTTGTGCTAATGAGGGTAGGCTAAACGTTCCCTATATTAGAAACCATGCATGTGTCCCCAGACCTAGTTTTTCTCCCTAGGTCTGGTTTTTAGATGCTGGTGATAAACTAAGCCTGATTTATTATATGACCAGCCTGTATGGGAAAAGACTGTAACTTCGGGTATCTTTGGTCAACCTTAAGAGATATAGCAGGGGGACGGATGGGGCTCAGGTGGTTGGGCATCCGTCTCCCTTATGGAGGGACCTGGGTTCAATCCCCAGGACGTACCGGTAAAAAGAAAAAAATAAAAAAATAGAATTGCGTGGACCAACAGGCCCTGTGCGTGGGTGAGCCACCAGGTCCCATGAGCCATGCAGCAAGATGATGACGTAACAGGAAGAGTGACACAAGGGAGAGCCAAGACGAGATGCACTGAAAAACCAGGAACTAAGGTGGCACAGGCAGTAGGATGCCTTTCTCCCACATCGAAGGTTCCGAGAATCGAATCCCAGTGAAGACAGTAGAAGGATGATAAGAGAGGGCAGGAAATGGACACAGAAACAGCAAAAATCCTTAAAAAAAAATGTATAGGTGAGGAAGATATGGACTCTAGTTGGTAGTAATACTTTGATGATGCTCTTTAATGATTTGTTAACAGATGTTTTGCAACAATGCATAGTGTTTGTGTGTGGGGGGGGTGATGTGGGGGAGCCCTGCATGATGTCATGCTTGTTTGTTTTGTAAGTTCATGATGCTTACTGAACACTTATAGTTTACATATGTTCGTGTATGAATGATATACTTCAATAAAATGTTAAAAAAAGTTACAACTCAACAACAAAAAGTAAAACCCAAATGAAAAATAGCAACAGACTTGAATAGACATTTCTCCAAAGAAATATGCAAATGGCCAAGAAGTATATGAAAAGATGTTCAACATCATTAGTCATCAGGGAAATGCACATCAAAACCACAATGGAATACAACTTCACATCCATTAGGATGGCTATTAATAAAAAAATGGAAAATTACAAGTGTAGACAAGGATGAGAGAAATAAGGAGCCATTGCACATTGTTGGTGGGATTATAAAATGGTACAGTGGCTGTGGAGAAGTTTGCATTTCCTCAAAAAGTAAACATAGAATTACCATATGTTCCAGCAATTCCACTCTTAGGTATATACTCAAAGTAATTGAAAGCAGGGACTCAAACAGATACTTGTACACCAATGTTTATAGAAACATTATTCATAATTGCCAAAAGGTAGAAACATCAGGTGTCCATCAACCGACAAATGGATCAACAATATGGGCTATATACATAAAATGGAATATTATTCAGCCTCAAAAAGGAATGGAGTTCTGATACTATGCAACAACATGGACGAACCCTGAAAGCATTATGTTGAGTGAAACAAGCTAGATGCAAAAGTATGAATGTTATATGAATCTACTTACATGAAATATCTAGAGCAAGCAAATTCATACAGATAGAAAGTGGATTACAGTATACCAGAAACCAGGGTGAGAGGCATATTGCTTAAAAGATACTGTTTGGAATCATGAAAAAGTCTTAGCAATGGATGGTGGTGATGGTAGCTCAACATTGTAAAAGTAATTAATATCACTGAAGTATTTTAAAATGGTTAAAATGGGAAATTTTGTGTTTTATATATATGTTACCACATTTTTTAAAAGGTGATTTTACAGATTCAATTAAATTGATGTTTGTTAGTAATACAAAAGTTGATATAATTTATTCTAGTATTATAAGTGAATTCTACCTATATTTTAACATCACTAATAGTAAGAAGATATTTGAATTTTCCAGATATGCTTTATCTTTACGTCATGGGAGAAACAAGTACATGCTAGAGCAGTCATCTATAAAAGTTGAGATTTTTAAAATTCTTGAGATATATCCATTATGAGTGTAAACAGCAGACATTTTATTGCAGGGGAAAGGAAAAATCAAATTTATCTCAAAACTGAAAAAGAAATTATGTCTTTTTCTTTAAACCTTAGACTGCTAAGTTTATTAAAATGAACATAGGGATATAGGGATTTTTGATATACAATCCCCATTACTAATCTCTCTTAACATATTATCTCCTAGTCAATATGGTGCCACTCCCTTAACAAAATATGGTCAAATCCAGAATTAGCTGGGGGGATACATTAACTCTGATTAAGACAATGACTCAAAGATTAGGCAAAAAGGGATAAAGCAGAGAAGAGGGTGAGAAAGAACATTTCTTATTGTGATTCTCCCTTCTTACAGATAAAAGAACTGTAGGATAAAAAAGTCCCTAAATTTAGTGAAGACCATAAACCTAGAATTTGAAGTCTGTATTAGATTCTAAACAGTCTAAAGTACTCTAAAACCCTTAAGTGTCTCAATATAACTTTATGTAGCCTTTTCTGTTAGAAAAGTGTTTTCTCACAACTTAACACAACTTTTTAGACAAAAGAAATATTATTTTTCAGTCTTTGTCTAAGTCTACCTTTTCAACCAGACTCTCATGTTTGTCTTTAAAGTCTTCATTAACATCCAGTGTTAATATAGGTACCTCTTGTAGATAAGCAAAGTTGGTTCTGTTTAAAAAGAGAGATGAACAAAGCAATAAGTAAAAGAGTAAAACTTATTCTTATATCATCACTGGAAAATTGAAATGTTGTTAATCATTTTATACTGAAGTTATCCTGCAAACTTCATGTAGCAGCTCCTTCTTTCCCACCTAGATTTTACTACATGTAGCTAAAAATCTTAGGTAAAAAAAATATAAAGTTAGGCATTGTGGCATGTGCTTCTCCTCAAAAACATATCATATGACAATTACAGGCAATACATGATCCTGGATGGGATCTAACAAGAGAGGAGAGAGGGGAGAAAGCTCAAAAGGACATTATTGAGATATATGAAAAGAGTGGAATATAGACTGTGTGTTCTTAGTAAATATATATGGCAGTAGTAAGAATTAAAGGTACATGATATACAAGCCTTCACTGAAGTGTTCCGAAAATGGATTAGTAAATTAGACAAATAGATGGACTGATAGAATGAAACAGCAAATGTGGTAAAATGTTGAAGTTGGTGGATCTGGGTATCTAGGCGTGTAGGAGTACATTGGAGTTCTCTGTATGGGGTTTGAAAGTATTTAAAAATAAAACATTTAAAATTAAACACACACACACCATAAAGTGGGAATTTCTGCATTTTAAAGATGAGGAAAGTAAGGCTTAGAGAAGTCACTCTGAGGCTCAGAGGTTGTCCAAGGTTGCTCACTAATAAGTGAGAGCAGATATGAACCAAGATTTGACTAATGACCAAGTCCATGCTCTTAACTATGCTATATATACTACTTTCTAAGTCATAAGAAACAATTTTGAAATAGATTATCTTAAAATTCTTCTGAAAATTCCTAAATAATGTATATAGACATGTTTCCTATTTTATCACCTAAAGTGAAATTCTGTATATTATGCTGACACCACTACTGAGGATACAAGTCATAAAACTTTAAGAAAACAGAATCTCATTGCAATCAAAAGAGAATCAAAATCCACACCTAATTCTGGGAGATGCTACAATGCTGATAAATAAAATGGATGAAAATGAAATTTTTCACATGTTGCAATTCACATCTTCTAAATTTACGTTAAAATCAATAAAGGGGGGAGCAGATGGAGCTCAGTGGTTGAGCGCCTGCTTTCCATGTATGAGGTTCAATCCCTCGTACCTCCTTAAAAAAAAAATCAATAAAGGAATTAAAAACGAATAGAAAATAATAAGTCTTACTTCAGTGTTCGATGCAGTAGCCAGCTTTCATGCTTATAGTGAAGCTTCTCTAAATATTCAAGAGGAATGCCTTGTTCTTCATTTCTTCCTCGTAAATATATTCTGTTCAAGCATTTCTAAAAGTAAGCAACAGAAAGGGGAAAAAAGGAAGTAAAGTTATTCTTGTCCCCTGCCATTAAAAACAAAATTTTCTTCCCTAGTGTCCCCTTAAGTTATGCTAGCCAAAATCTCTATTTATTCCTTCTAGAAAATCCAAATAGTATATTTTTTCCTTCTTGTGCTTTTCATAGCCATTTAGTGACTCTCAATTAAACAGTACTTTAAAAAATAAGTAAGAAAGAAAGTTTATAAACTTTTGGCATCCACACATGAAATATACTAATATAAGTTTGGTAAAAAGGAAAAAAATTCACTAAACACTTATTTAGAATTTTTAAGAAGACAGCTAAATGGTATGCCAATCTATCACTGTAACCTTACTTTGTGGTTAAATTAAACTTGATTATAAAACATCTATGTTCAGATAATGTAAAATCACTAAAGGCAGTAGTTTTTAATCTGATGAATATGCTAGACCAGCACAACCTAAAAGAACTTTCTGCAGTGATGGAAATGTTCTATCCCTGCACTATCTGGGGAGGTTAAGTTCATATGTCAACTTGGCTAGATTTGGTGAAGCAAGCACTAGCCTGATTAGTTACCATGAGGGTATTTTGTAGACTTAAATCATTAGTCAGTTGAATGCATCAGTGGTTGGTTACATCTATAATCAACAAACAAGACTGCCTTCAGCAATGAACGAAGTCTCATCCAATCAGTTGATGGCCTTAAAAGGAGACCTGATTTCAGCAGTCAGAAAGAATTTCTATCTCTACCTCAGCCAGCCAGCTTCTTCTGGGGGATTTTAAAACTTTCATCAGAGTTCCTAACTTGCCCTACGGAATTCATAGTTACCTATCCCCACAGTTGCATGAGACAAGTCCTAAATTAAATCTCTTATTATTTACATACATACAGGTATAACTCATTTTATTGCACTTCACAGATATTGCTACAAACTGAAGGTTTGTGGCAACCTTCTGTTGAGCAAATCTATCAGCACCATTTTTCCAACAACATATGTTTACTTCACGTCTCTGTGTCACATTTTGGTAATTCTATCAATATTTCAAGCTTTTTCATTATTATTATATACTTTATGGTCATCTGTGATCAGTGATCTTTGATGTTACTAATGTAATTAATTAGGTTGGGGTGCAATGAACCACACCCATTAGACTTTCTACAGATCCTTCCTGGATAACTGCATTTCCAATCCTGACTTGCATGTACTGAAATGGCTGACTGGTTCCATGTTCAGTTAAACCCTCACATGGAGCACTATTCTCTGGGGACTCACTTTCCAGAAGCTCAGAATTTTCCAAACCATCAATTTCTGGTTTCTTTGTGCCGAGTTCAGTTCTCAGCTTATTCCTGTCCTCTTGCATTTTATTATAACCTAAAAGGAAAAGCCAGGCTGTACTTTCCACATTTAGTTTGGAAATCTCCTCAGTTAAATATCCAAGTTCATCACTTTCAAAGTCTGCCTTCCATCTGACATTGGGACTCAATTTTGACAAATTCTCTGCCACTTTAAGACTAGGGTCACTTTTCTTCCACTTTGGAATGACACATTCATCATTTCTAAGGCCTCATTGGAAGAACCTTTCGCATCGTTATTTCTACCAACAGTCTCTTCAAAGCAGTCTAGGCCTTTTCTATCAAGCACCTCACAATTTTTCCAGCCTCTACCCATTACCCAATACCAAAGCCATGTCCATATTTTTGGTAATTGCAATAGCAGCACCCCACTCCTAGTACCAACATCTATTTTAGTTAGCTGGGTGGCTGAAAGCAGATACCATGAAATGGGTTGGCTTAACAATGGGAATTATCAGCTTATAGTTTTGAGGCACATAAAATTATTCTAATCAAGGCATCATCAAGGTCATGCTTTCTTCCCAAAGACTGGCTGCTGGTGATCCCTGACGCCTCTGCCATATGGCAAGGCACATGGCCACATCTGTTGATCTCTCCCTTCTCTTGCGTGTTTCACTGCTTTCAGCTTCTTGCTTTTATGGCTTTCTCTCCGTCTGAACTTCATTCTCTTATAAAGGACTCCACTAAGAGGACTGAGACCTACCCTGGACCACACCTTAACTGAAGTAACCTTATCAAAAGACCCAACTCACAATGAGTTCACACCCACAGGAATGGCTTAGATTTAAGAACATGTTTTTCTGGAGTACATACAGCTTCAAATCACCAAAGGTATGTACACTGTTTTTTTAGACATAATATTATTGCATACTTAACAGACTACAGTATAGTGTAAATGTAACTTTTATATGCACTAGAAACTAAAAAACTCCTCTGTCTCACTTTACAGCAGTGGTCTGGAACTGAACCTGAGGTATCTCTGTGGTATGCCTGTGTGTATATGTACATATGTATATGTATCTCCTGTTGGTTCTGTTTCTCTGGAGAACCCTGACTAATATACTACACTACCAATAAGGTAGCCATTAGTCATATGTGGCTTTTCAGCACTTGAAATATGACTAATCTGGTGACTAAAAAACTGAATTTTAAAATTTTATTCAATTTTAAGTAATATAAATTTAAATAGCAACACTGGACAGAGCAAATCTTTTTCTCCCTGAAAATACACATATATACAAATTTTGCATAATGTGTGGGGTTCATGGAATATAGGAAGCCTATTCATTTATCACAAGGAATAAGAACTCCAACCTAAACTATGGCAGAACATAAACTGTGCTTCAGAGTCAATTAAAAAACCCTTTATTTGCAATAATTAAAAGGTTCTCTAATCAGAAGATACTATAAACAATATTACAGAATAAAATTAAGTTTTGTGTTAGACTTTGTTTAAAATATTAACTAAAATGTTTCTAACAGGATGGAATTATTGGTATTCTTCATATTCTTTTTTTCTTTATCTGCATTTACTATTATAGTCATTAAAAAATAAAAAATTCTTTTCAAAAGTAAAAGTGAATAAATTCTGACTTTACTTTCTGTAAGAAGAGGGAAAAAAGTCATCCACTGGAATGACAGATCTATTTTTGTTTACTATTCAGCATTTATAGCAACATAGTATTCTAACCACCTTCAGGATAGAAGTCATGACATTTTCACTCATCAAAGCTTACTTAGTGACTAAGAGAAGAAATAGTAAAAAAGAAAAAAAAAAAACAATGGGAATGCAGACACCGAACCCAGAAATCTTATTAAATGTAAGCTCTTATTGAGGTTAGTTTTTGAAATGCATCTCCTTATCTTTCTGGATTCATTATATCATTTCATACATAAACAAGAATAGCTATGTTACAACCTATTGTGAAAGGCAAATTTTTAAGTAACCTCCCTCAACTAAAAATGGCTAAGGTCATTTGAGTCTCTCCTATCCTTTTGCTGCCACTATTTACTCATTCCAAGCTACAAACAACCATGAAAAGATTTCTTGAAATGGACCCCCATAAAGTTTGCTATTCATTCAGCAAGTATTTACTATATGCCCAGGCCCTGTTCTAGTCACTGGAAATTCAACAATAATTAAAATACCCAAAGCCCCACTTCATGAAGCCTACATACTAGGACATGCTTGAGCAACTTCCTTAATCTAGCTGTGATAACTGACAGAGCCTGCAAAAGTGAGAAGAAATAATGAAGAAAAATAACGTTGAACAGAGAAAGAATAGAGAAGGGACTAAAAGAATGACTTGTCAAATCTGTGTAGAATGCTCTATCTACACAGGAGTTTCTAATTTGGAAGTGGAGAACTGGGGTATGTTTAGAGGACTTTAAATTGCTTTCACTGCATATCAATGAGAAGATTTCTAAAAAATTTTTAACGTTTCAATAAAACAAACATATGTATATTGGTCTCACCTCTGGAGTGGCTCGGAGATAAATGATTCCATTCAGTTCAAGGCTTTGGCCAAACTGGTTATTCATCCAGTCATGCCAGTCTTGATATATTGTCCATTCTGTTTCATTCATGCAGTCAGATTCATACAAATTAGATGCAAAAATATACCTAAAAGAGAGTGCCCAGTAACACATAAATCCACTCCAAGAAAACATAAAGAAAGAGAAAAGTAACCGGTTCTATTACATGGATATGGAACATTCTCCTAAACTCTGGCACACAGTCCCTCAGACAGTACAAAAGAACAAGACAGTCTCTCCAAATATGCTTTCCCAGAGATCATGCTTCTTCCATGACACAGCCTCACAAATGTCTGAATTCCCTCCAAAGGAGACTATTCTTTTCTCCCAGCTGGCCCCAAAAGCTCCTATAATAATAGCTAACATTTATTGGCGCTTACCAAGGCCAGACATATTGCTAAGCATATAAATGCGTTATTTTAAGAAATATGTTCTTGGTCAGCAGTTTTCAAATTGTGGTTCAAGGGCCCCTGAAAGTCCCCAATATCCTTTCAGGGGGTCAGTGAGAGGCCAAATTTTCTTACTGTTCAACAACCAAAACAACATATCACAACAGACTGAATATAGAAGCAATAAGAGAATCCAGCTGTCTTCTATTAAGTCAGACATTAATGAGATTTGCAAAAACGTAAAGCAATATCACTCTTCTTACTGATTTGTTTTGTTTTGTTTTGTTTTGGAAAATATAGTTGTTTTCATCACAAGCATATTATTTATGTGAATATATTATGGGTTTATTACTGCTAATTTTAAATAAATACTTTAAAAATTTCTCAATCATAATTTCTAATAATATAAATATCAATAAAGCCCAAAGTTCTTCGAGAACCACTATTTTTATAAAGATTTTTTTTTTAATTATATATGCCCCCCTTTCTGCTTGTTCTTGCTGTGTTCATTTTTGTGTTCTTCTGTGTCTGCTTGTCTTCCCCCGCTGCGGCGACCCGTAGTGTCAGCTCACCGCACGGCGGCCTGCCTGCTCACAGCAGCTTGCCCTTGTTCGCGGGGGTGCGGCGGCTTGCCCTGCCCGTGGTGGCTTGCCTTCTCGAGGCGGTCTGCCTGCTCGAGGAGGCCCCAGGAACCGAACCTGGGGCCTCCCATGTGATAAACCAGAGCCATACCAATTGAGCTACAGCTGGTTCCCGAGAACCACTATTTTTAGCTAACTTCAGAGGTCAAGAGAAACTTTGCATACGCACGGTAATTCTAAGGCCCTGTAGATTTTTTATCTCCTTGCTCTGGTGAGTCTAGAAGACAGATACAAATTTTATCAGAGCAGGAGAGAACTTTCAAAGGATTGGGGGGGGGACGGCGGGGGGGGTGAAGCTGCTCTGTAAATTTGAATGACATGGCTATCATATTCCCTATAGTTCAAAAGGATGCTGGGTATTATAAAGGGAAGGCATTATAAAGGACTTCCCTAACTTCATTAGTACCAGACACTAAGGTTTTTGAATATCACTTTCCATCTCAAATCCCCAACTCAGCCTCTACTACTACTTTGATTCCCAGGAAAGTAGAATGAAAAAAAAGTCCCAGCTCTAGAACAAAAAACTCCAAACAGGCAAGTAAAAGCCATTATAAATACCTGTCACTATACACCGATCGTTCAAAAAATAATACAGGTTTTTCTGCATTTTTGAGCTTGCCATTGAGAGAAGCAAGCTGAGCTCGTATTCGACTGAGGCACGCATATGACTGGAAAGTAAAAGACCATCGTTCAGGTTTCTCATACATCATCTGAAGAACATTCCCACCACTTTTCTGAGATGTTGTCAGCTCCTATTTTAAATTTGAAAAAAGAAACAAAAAGCAAAGTTAATAATCAATAAAGCTAATTTGTTTTTTTTTAAAAGCTCAAAAAGAGAAGTTGGATAATAAGTGCATAATGATTAGTAAAAGTAGAATGATTAATTCCCCTTTGTTGTATTCTTTCTCACCCTATCTTTCAGATTGCCTGAGGTCTGGAAGAATCTGAAACACTGGTTCAAACTACCAATTCTTAGCTATTTCTCAGAAGAGGTGACAAACTGATAGCCTATGGAAGAAACTGTTTAGAAACCAAGCAAGAGCTTTTAAACATCTGAATTAGCTGTCAATATTTAAAAGCATTACTTGTTGACTCTCATAACAAGCTTGATTCATTCATATGTTAGCTTCTGGCCCCTTTAGACATGTGAATTTGTGACCTTAATGGTCTAACAAAACAGAATAGAACAAATTTTGCAGTTCATTAATCACATTGTTAAAACCAATATTTTCAGTGTTCAGAGATACAAATATAAAATTTTTAAAATTTAAAATCAAATAGGGGCCGGCTCAATAGCCCAGAGGATAGGGCGCCAGCATACCACATGGGAGGCCCTGGGTTTGATTCCCGGGGACCTCTCCTAGCGGGCAGACCGCCTTGAGAATGGCAACCCGCCATGGGCGGGCCGGAGCCGCCGTGGGCAGGGCAAGAAGCTGCCATGGACAGGGCAAGAGCTGCCACGGGCAGGGCAGGTCGCCCGCGGATGGAGCGCAGCCAGCCACCCGCGAACTGAATCAAGCGCCAGCCGTGAACGGACGCAGAGACCGCCCACAAGCGGGGAAAGCCGTGCCTGCGCAGTGACCACTCTCGGCGCGTCACCACAGCGGGGGGAAGGGGAGATATGTAATAAAATAAATAAATCTTAAAAAAAAAAAAATAAATAAATAAATAAATAAAATAAAAGCTCTGTAATCTTATATCTGAATTGGAAATAGTAACAAGAACTCATGGATTATTTTTCTCTTTCTCTAGCCACCAAAAAGGCCTATAAACCAATGATAACCCAGTAACACTGAACATACCTACTACCCACATTAGAATCTCTAAATACCATTTCCCAGGTGCATAGCTGATCCAAGTCTGGGGAAGGAGATGTACAAGATGAGTTTGACACATCCTGTCCCAGAAAACAAGGGAAATATCAAAGGCTTCTGGGGTCATGTCAAGGGGAAAGGAGCCACTATGAAAGGACTTTAACTGGTCAAAGATGGGACAATTTGAACATCAAAAACCATAACTGCAAAACAAAAATCAATGACTTCATAATACTTTAAACAAAATCACTTTAGCTATCTTTGGAAAAGGAGGAACAAGACATCATATTCCAACTGACATAATGCAAAAAGAAATATGTAATGCCATCTAGGAAGTACTGCCAATAAAAGATAGTAACTAGATCTAATCAAGCCTCTAGGGATGTAACTACAAATTTACAGGAAATACAGAAGTAAGAAACAACTACAGAGCTGCACTCAAACACAGAATAAGGAAAATGACAGAGGACAAATTATCCAGTTTCTTCAACAAATAAAACTGTGAAAAAGAAAAAAAATGAAGAGAGAATCAACAGATTAAAATGAAAAAGACATAGCAACCAAATGCAATGTGTGGACTTTGGCTCCTAATTTTAACAAACTCAAAAATTATGAGACAGTGAGGAAATTTAATCACAAACTGGTTATGATGACTAAAGAATTATCATTAATTTTTAGATGTTATTTTAAAAAGAATATATCTCAATAAAACTGCTTCTAAAATTAAAAGATTTTTTAAAATCATTTTTTCCTATAGTTCTTTTTAATTTATTTTCTACAGATGAGGTATTGCCTAGTACAGAGGCTCTCAAAGTCTGGTAAAGGAACTCCCAGGGGTCTTTAAGATCTTTTCACAAAGTCTGCAATGAAAAAAATGTATTTTCATTATAATAATATTGAAAGTGGAAAATTTTGTTTTCTACTCTCATGATTGTGTAGTTGTCCAGAGGCTATATGACATGTGATATTGCAACAGACTGAATAGAAAAGCAGATATAGGAATCCAGCTTTTGCTATTAGGCTAGACATTAAAGAGATTTGCAAAAGAATAAAATGATGCCATTTTAATTATCAATTTTTTATTTGGGAAAATAAAATATATATATATTATTTATGTAACTTTTAATGGATTTATCATTGATTTTTAAATAATTGATAAAACTTTAAAATTTCTCTGATTTAATTTTAATATGGTAAATATCAAGAGATCCAACCCACATAAAATCTTGAGTTCCTCAATCATCATAGACAATATGTATATATTTGCTTAGTGAAATAAAGTTTTAAAATGGATGTCGTCTTATATCTTAAAATAATTAAGAATTCACAAGCTATCTGTTCCAAATATCTTTGCCAAATAAATAGAATTAGTCGTTGTTAGTCGGCCAAAGGGGTGCTGATGCAAAATACCAGAAATCTGTTGGCTTTTATAAAGGTATTTATTTGGGGTAGAAGCTTACAGTTACCATGCTATAAAGCATAAGTTACTTCCCTCACCAAAGTCTATTTCCACGTGTTGGAGCTAGATGGCTGTCGACATCTGCCAAGAGTTCAGGCGTCCTTGGTTTCTCTCTGTCTGGGGCTCCGATTCTTTCTGGGCTCAGCTGCTGTGCCTTCTGTGTGCTTACTTCCTGGGCCCCAGCTCAAAACTCCAACATCGAAACTCCAACTAACTCCTTTGCTCTGCCGTGTAATTTTATTTGTGAGTCCCCGAGTCCCAGCACACCAAGGGGGCAAGGACTCAATGTCCTACTGATGTGGCCCAACCAAAGTCTTAATCATAATTTAATCATGCCCAGGTACAGACCAGTTTACAAACATAATCCAGTATCTATTTTTGGAATTCATAAACCATATCGAACTGCTACACAGCCAACCCTCCTTATTTTTGGATTCCATATTTGCAAATTAGCCTAAACACTAAAATTAATTTGAAACCCCAAAGTCAATACTCGCGTGAAAGCCATGCCATTAATGGACATCATTGAGCAGAAAAAAACTTGAGTTGCCCACCACACACGTTCCCAGCTGAGGCTGCACAAGATGACACTCTGCCTTTCAGCACTCATACTATAAGCAAATGTTCTTTTCACCATCTACTTGGTGCCATATTTTTGCACTTTTGTTGGTGATTTCGCTGTTTATAATTATTAAAAATACAAGTGAAGTGCTGAATTGCTGTCTAGTGTTCCTTAGTGCAAGAAGGCTGATGTGCCTTACAGAGAAAATACATGTGTTAGATAAGCTTCATTCAGTCACGAGTTACAGTGCTGTTGGCAGTGAGTTCAGTGTTAATGAATTAATATACATTAAATAATTTGTCTTTAAACAGAAACACATAAAACAAGGTTATGTTTTCAGCCATTATTTCCTCCAACACACCTTCTTCCCCCTTTCCCTTCTCTTCTCCCTCTGGGATGCCTATAATGCATATGTTAGTGCGTTTTGTGCTATCATTCAAATCCCTGAGTCCCTGCTGGATTTTTTCTATCTTTTTATCTATCTGTTCTATCTGTTTTATTTCAGCTGTACTGTTTCCCACATTGCTGATTCTTTCCTCTGTATGTTGAAATCTGCTGTTATATGCTTCCAGTATATTTTTGATTTCTTGTATTGTGCCATTCATTATCATCATATCCGTTATCTTTTTATTTAAGTTTACAATTTCTTCAGTGTGTTCTCCCAGTGTCTTCTTAATAACCCCAGTCTCTTCCTTTGCTTCATTAAGTTGATTCATGATATATGTTTGGACATGTCTGATTAGTTGTTCCATGTTCTGCATCTCCTCCTGTTTTTAAGTTGGTTTGTTGGACTGGGCCATGTCTTCCTGTTTCTTAGTATGAGTTGTAGTTTTTTGCTGGTGTCTAGGCATCAGTTTATCTTGATGGGTTTGTTCAGTTGATTAGCTTCTCTTTCTAATCGAGGGTTTTATTTTGTTTGTTGTTTTTGTGTGTGTGTGTTAATTTTTCACTTTGACATTTCATTCCTCTTATTCTATTTTCTTGCTGTTGACTATGTTCCCTTGGGGAAAAAAAAATTAAGGCCAGAGAAAAGGAAAGAGGTAAGAAGAGAAAAAGGATAATAGTAATAATAATAGTAAAAGGTAGAAGAGGAACTGTATAAGACCTAGGAAAATGAATAATTAATTCAAGTAAGAAGTGCAGAGGAGTAAGAATAAAAAAGTGGAGTACAAACAATGAGATGAGAAATAGAGAAAAATATACAGGATGAATTAAAAGGCCAGAATGATGAGAAGAGAGGGAAAGAGAAAAGACAAATAGAAAAAAAATAAAAAGAGAAAGAAAACAGAGAAAAGAGGAGAGAGAAATAAAGACAAGAAAAATTGAAGAAAAAACAAAAAGAGGTGGAATATAAAAACAGAAAGCAGAAGATAGGAAGATGAAGGAAGGAAAAGAAATAGCATAGGTAGACAAAATTGGTAAACAAAAAAAAGGAAAATAAAAGAAGGGGAAACACAACAAACAACAAGACAGCAGCAACTAATTTTAAAGGGGGGGGGCAGAAAATAGAGGATTAAAAAAAAAAGAATAAAAACAAACAAGCAAGCAAACAAAAATGATAGAAAAAGAGCCTTACCTCTTAGGCCCCTAAGGAGCTTCTCAGGCTGCCGGTGTTCATCAATCAATTACCCTGCAGCCTGCCCTCTGCAGGTTTTGAACTGGGTTTTAGTGAGTAAACTAAGCCAATACCACCTTGCCAGTACTCCCTAGGTTATGCTTTGATCAGCTGACAAAGATGCTGTGATCAGAGGCTTACAGAAGCCTAACCCTGTATTTCCCCTAGGAGCAATAGTTCAGTATTCCCTAACTCAGTGTTCACAGCAAATTTATAGAACATAACTATCGTGAATAATGAGAATCAACTATAATTCCACACTATTATAAACCTAAGTAATTAATTTAGAAACATACCCAATGGGTACCCCCACACACAGAAATCCCATAGAACTATACAACACAATGTAAACAGTGTGCCAAAGTTAATAGCATAATTATAATAATATTGTTTCATGAATTGTAACAAAGGTACCATGCTAATATAAAATGTTAATAGGGAAAACTGTGTGTATGAGAGGGAGTATATAGGAATTTTGTACTTCCTGTATGATATTTGTGTAAACCTCCAGTTGTTCTAATAAAAATAAATTTTTAAAGTACACATATAATAAAAAAAATACACAATGAAACCCCTGATTTAAAGTATTGTAAAGGGGCCAGCTGTAGCTCAATTGGTAGGGCGCCAGTTTACCACATGGGAGGCCCCGGTTCGGTTCCCGAGGCCTCCTCGAGTGGGCAGACTGCCTGAGAAGGCAGGCCGCCGCAGGCAGGGCAAGCCGCTGTGGGCGGGGCAAAGCCGCCACGGGCAGGGCAAGCTGCCACGGGCAGGGCAAGCCCCCGCGAGCAGGGCAAGCCGCCATGGGCAGGCAGGCCGCCACGCGGTGAGCTGACTCAGCGGGTCGCCGCAACGGGGGAGACAAGCAGACACAGAAAAACACAAAAATGAACACAGCAAGAACAAGCAGAAAGGGGAGGATATATAATAAATAAAAAGATGTCAATACTACCCAAAAAAAAAAGTATTATAAAAATGAAACCTAATCAATACATTAGTGAATTTAAAGCATAGATATCAAAATCATTTCAAACAACAGGGCTCTCTGGCAGAAAAAAAAAATGAACCAACTTCTTATGAATAATTAAAATGGTGAAATTATTTAAACCATCTCCCCTGTGGATGAGAAAAAGGGCAGATATAGATTGGAAAGGTCCAGATAAAGAATAACCAAATGAACAAAAGGTTTATTTTATTTTATTTTTTTTTTAAAGATTTATTTATTTTATTACATATCTCCCCTCCCCCCCGCTGCGGCGACGCGCCGAGAATGGTCACTGCGCAGGCGCGGCTTTCCCCGCTTGAGGGCGGCTTCTGCTTCCATTCACGGGCCGGCTTTCAGTTCGCGGGTGGCTGGCTGCGCTCCATTCGTGGGCGACCTGCCCTGCCCGTGGCGGCTTTTGCCTGTCCGTGGCAGCTTTTTGCCCTGCCCACGGCGGCTCTGGCCAGCCCATGGCGGCTTGCCATTCTCAAGGCGGTCTGCCTGCTAGGAGAGGTCCCCGGGAACCGAACCCAGGGCCTCCCATGTGGTATGCCGACGCCCTATCCACTGGGCTATCCAGCCGGCCCCATGAACAAAAGGTTTAGATGGCTAGCTATCTTTAGAAAAACGGTGGACCAAGACCCTGAAGAATAGGTAGGGACAGACTTGTTCACCAGCTCTGTAAGTACTAGCATAAGGATCAACTAAAGTTGAAAAGGAACGATTTAGGTCAAATATTTAAAGTATGATTTTATTCTATAATTAATGAGCATTTGGAGCTTAAACAAGTTCTCTAAAATGTTAAATAAGTTCATGTTATTAAATGTAAATATACTCTGGGTAAATTTTTGAGGAAAGGCAATCACACATTCCCACACTATGATCATAACTGTAGATCAAATACTGAATAAAATTAACTATGATCTGACCCAGCAGACAAAATTCTTATGTTTGAAAATTGTTAGCTCAATCTCAAAATAGGATTATTTCACTCCCACTCAAGCTTTTAAAACAAAGATATATGAATACAGATTTCTGGAACTAAAATTGTTAAAATTCTTCTAAAGTACTTACTCCTACCTCTGGAGAATATTATGTATTATTCTTATGGGATACCACAAAGGTTTAGTACTGGAAGACTGCACCCAAGCTGCCTGCGCGGTCGGCTAAGCTGTCCTAGCCCGTGGTGCAGCCCCAAGCGACTGGCAGCAGCAAGATGAGTGGCCCAGAGTAGTGCACCGAGCTCACAGAAGCCAGGTTAGGATACCATGGAGGCGGCCTGCACTGGGCCCACCTTCCCTATAGGAAAGTCACTGGCAGTGGCCAGGGAGGCGGCGCCCATGCTACGGCTGAAGCTGCCACCGCCCTGGCTGGCCCGAGGAGCGCTCACTACCACGCGTGGACCGAGGTTACAAACGTATTTTCTGAAGAAAATGGATTGGAATAGTTTACATGATATTTGTATATTTATATATGTGTGTATATATATATTTTTTTAATTTTGCATTTGATTTAAAGTGCCATGAGTAAATCTACATATTTGCAAAGTGGTCCTAGCCACCTTCTTGATTTGGTTACTCTTGGATATGTTCCTGCTGCTTTATCTCAGTGAATGCACCAAATGTGATGAAAAAAAGAGAGGCCTTCCTACTGGAGATGTTCTAGAGCCAGTACAAAAGCCTCATGAAGGTCCTGGAGAAATGGGGAAACCAGTTGTTATTCCTAAAGAGGATCAAGAAAAGATGAAAAAGATGTTTAAAACCAATCAGTTCAATTTAATGGCGAACAAAATGATTGCACTCAACTGACTATTACTAGATGTTAGGTTAGAAGGGTGTAAAACAAAGGTGTGTCCAGATAATCTTCATGCAAGTGTGATGATTGTTTTCCACAATGAGGCTTGGAGCACACTTCTTCAGACTGTCCATAGGGCCATTAATTGCTCACAAAGACACATGCTAGAAGAAATTGTTCTGGTAGATGTTGCCAGTGAAAGAGACTTTTTGAAAAGACTCCTAGAGTTATGTGAGGAAATTAGAAGTACCAGTTCATATAATTTGGATGGAACAATGTTCTGGATTAATCAGAGCTAGATTAAGAGGAGCTGCTGTGTCCGTAGGTCAAGTGATCACCTTCTTAGATGCTCACTGTGAATGTGCAGTGGGAGGGCTGGAGCCTCTCTTAGCCAGGATCAAACATGACAGGAGAACAGTGGTATGTCCTTCATTGATATGATCAGCGATGATACTTTTGAGTACATGGCAGGCTCTGATATGACCTATGATGGATTCAACTGGAAGCTCAATTTCTGTTGGTATCCTATTCCCCAAAGAGAAATGGACAGAAGGAAAGGTGATCAGACTCTTCCTGTCAGAATACCAACAATGGCAGGTCTTTTTTCAATACACAAAGATTATTTTCAGGAAATTGGAACATATGATACTAGGATGGATATTTGAGGAGAAAATATAGGAATTTCCTTTAGGATTTGGCAGTACGGAGGTACTTTGGAAATTGTTACATGCTCACATGTTGGAGATGTATTTTGTAAAGCTACGCCTTACACATTTGCAGGAGGCACTGGGCAGATTATCAATAAAAATAACAAATGAATTGCAGAAGTTTGGATGGATGAATTCAAGAATCTCTTCTATATAATTTCCCCAAGCATTACAAAGGTAGATTACAGATCTATATCATCAAGACTTGGTCTAAGACACAAGTTACAATGCTAACCTTTCTGTTGGTACCTGGAGAATATTTATCCTGATTCTCAAATTCCATGTCACTATTTTTTCTTTAGGAGAGATAGGTAATGTGGATACAAATCAATGTCTGGATAACATGGCTAGAAAAGACAATGAAAAAGTTGGAATATTTAACTATCATGATATGGGAGGTAATCAAGTTTTTTACACTGTCAACAAAGAAAGTCAAACAGATGACCATTGCTTATATGTTTCTAATCTTAGAGGCCCAGTCACAATGCTCAAATGCCATCACCTAAAAAGCAATCAATTATGGGAGTATGACCCAGTGAAATTAACCCTGCAGCATGTGAACAGTATTCAGTGCCGGGATAAAGCCAAGGAAGAGGATAACCAGGTGCCCAGAATTAGAGACTGCAATGGAAGCCAATCCCAGCAGGGGAGTCTTAGAAAAAAAGAACAAAAGTTGAAAAGAGGATAACAATCAAAAGTAAACCTATTTAGAAAATACTTAGAGATGATAAATTGAAATACGGATGTAGTTTCTTTCCCAAACCGCTTAAAAGACTAAATTTATTTTGTTGACTTTAACTACTCTTTGCTAATTTAATTATATATAAACTTTCCACCTCTACAGCATCCTCAAAGAAAAGAAAATGTTTCATACAAGTGAATTTTTTCAGCTAAATGAAGTTTATCAACTCAAACACTTTTATACAGATATTTTTAGAGGAAGAAAACACTTGTATTTTATTTTCCAACCATAGTAAGGATAGGATTTTGAAAATTCTCATAATAATTTCAGACAACTTAGTACACTGACTGTTGAATGCATAAAAGAAATTTGCAATAAATATGGTTTGCTTGCACATAAGTAATTTCTTCTGAATGTGCTAACATGATGAAGCCACTTATAAGCAGAAAACAAGTTTATTAGAGTATGTCAAAAGTATAAGTAAATACTCAATGAATAAATTACATTAACTCTACGAATAAACTACATTAACTTTAATGTAAAAGTTTGTGACCCCTATTTTGGCCACTCATATGATTTGATTCCTTCCTAGTTCTTGTATTGTATATCTGCTATCTAACTTTCAACAACTGCACATATCCCCTCTTCAAAACAAAGGTAGTTAAATCTGAGTTTTTGGAGCATATTTTCAACATGTTCAAGGAGTTAAGTTTGGCAGGCCTAACAAA
>PVKH010005350.1:0-22215 GCA_004027955.1 Chaetophractus vellerosus
CAAAAGCCGCCACGGGCAGGGCAGGTCGCCTGCAAATCGAGCGCAGCCAGCCACCCGCGAACTGAAAAAGCCGGCCGTGATGGAAGCAGAGACCGCCCACAAGCGGGGAAAGCCGCGCCTGCGCAGTGACCAAGTCTCGGCGCGTCGCCGCAACGGGGGGGAAGGGGAGATATGTAATAAAATAAATAAATCTTTAAAAAAAAAAAAAAAGATAAATAATATGGAGGAAAAAATAAAAAAAATAGATGTTATAATATGCTTAGAAAATAGTTATATATATTCACAAGTCTACCTCAATAAAGATCATATTTGTTTAATATAAAATTTCTAATTAAATTTCAATAATGCATATTTAGCCTGAATTTTCTATTCATATTTATGTATGAAGAAAAATATTTTATTTGTAAACAGTATTTCAGTTCTGGTGAATTCTGTAGGTCAGGGAAAATGAGTGAATTAGATCTATCTCTGCCCCTTCATGTACATGAGAGATGAGGGATGTGTGTGTTTATGTGTGCTTAAAACTGAAATTTAAGGGCTAGATGAACGTGTATAAAAAGTGATTGAAAACTAATAGTTGGTATACTATCATTAAAACTTGACCTAGGAGGACTTGTTTTTCTACATTGTCTTCTAATCCCTGAACATCTTGGAATTAACAAATTCAATCCCAGAGTACAAAGTACAGGTATGAACTTATTCTTTATGGGTAGCTAAGTTTTTTGCTTTTTTGTTTTAGTATTTGTTCTAAGCACACTGTTTGAGCTGACAACTCTTTCGTCCTTACTGAACTTAAGAATTTTGTTCTTGACGTGGCAATGCTCTCCAGGGATTTAGTGGTTCAGAAATGAAGCATTTTGGCATTAAAAATAGTTCAGTGAGAGACCTGGCAGTAGAGAGAGCAATAAAAACAACTCAAAGGCACTCAGGGAAAAAAGCTTTGTTTTTGGAGAGAAACCCTGTCTGCTCCTATATTGGTGAATATGCTGAATTATCATTTTACAACCCCAACTGTGTGCTCCTGAGAGACCTCAAGTAAAACATTAGGAAATAACTATTATTTTCTAGCATCTCTTCTTATATTTAGCATTTTCTGACTTTAAAAGTGCATACATGACAATTACACTTATTCATGCACCTATCAACTCTGTAATTACTGCTAACCACTTATTTCAGAGAAAATTGAAGTAGAAAAATGGGTTAATATCACCTTGTAGGATGGCATTTTAAGACAGGAAATGGAAAGGCAGCCAAATATTTAAACATTCTTGGAAGTGTGATGAAACATGACGCTCAGTCCCAAACTTAAGTTATTTTCAAATAATCTAAATTTGTTTTCTTTAAATGTCCCAGGAATCTCTCCACAGTAGCACCTCAGTAACCACGTAGAAAAAATGGACAAATATGCAGAATAAATTCAGATATTAAGCCTGAAGTACGTTCTGACTGAGCATTTACAAAAACAGCAGCTTGTGGAGAATGCCAACATTACAACTAGGAGAAAATATGACTTATCCCATCTGAATGTTTAGGAGAGTAATGATATACAGACTGTTTTATATCTTTTATGTTGTCCTGGCTGCAAAAAGAATAATTAAAATGGCCAATGTAGATCCATTAAATTTATGTTTATCAGATATCACAAAGTCAAATGAATGAAATATATCATTGTTGTATGAAAACAATTAAAAAAAAGATTTAAAAACTAGCTACAGAGAAAAAATGTATTATGTTTATTGGGGGAAGATCATGAAGATTTAATGATGAAAAATATTATAAAAAAGTTTCCTCCATTTTCTAAACTTGTTATTTTAATTGCATTTAAAAACTCTTAATAAATAATACTAGTGGAAAAGGAAAAATAAAATTTTAAAAAGGGAATTTGAATAAGATGGAATTTGAAATTAAACAGTGAAGATAAACTTATTCTCATCTTTTATGGAAATGAGTCTTAACTACAGTAAAAGAATTTACATTGAATTTAAAATATGGAGTATATCACCCTAAAAATATGAGTTGTTTAAAATAGTTCATTAGGATTTTTTTAGAGAAGGCTAGGAATAGAATGACAGGCTTTAAAAAAGAGCAGATTTTAATCTGAAAAAAAATTAACATGGGGTATTAAAATAAATGTAATGTGATGATTTCATGATATAATATTCTCTAGCTGCACTCTTTTTTTCTCTAACTGCACTCTTTTTTTCTGGTAATTTTTTTTCCCTTGTGGCCTACTTGCCATGAGGCTTTCTTTCCCCTTTAGTCAGTCATCAGAGCAGAAGCAGAAAAAATAAATACCAAAGCTTAGATTTCAGTTTAAAAATAATTTTCTAGGTATACAATACCTATATAAAGGAGATTAATTGCTAATACATTTCCCCCAATATCTTTTCTTGAGGTGAGGGATATATTTCTCCTGGGTATGAGAAAAAAAGAGAAACAATAGATTTAGAAGGCATAAGAGTTTTAGGGGATGGGCCTGTACTTTCTCCACCAGTGAGTTAATCTCAATGGAAATGGTGATAGAACTCCCAAAGAAGTTGTGACACGGGAAAATAGACCTTGTTGTGCTTCCAGTCTGGTATCTAAAGTGCGTGGAAGTCATCACTCCCATCTTAACAACAGGGAAAAGAAAGCTGAGAAACTGAAAAACAACAACTTCTCTTAGACCCGTTGAGAGTTGAGGTCACAGGACAAGTCACTGCCCCCCAAAATGGAAAGAAGCAATTACAGAGTCTCAGCATACCCGGAGCAGAAGTCCAGGAAAGCAAAATTTTCCCTGAAGCCAGTACTTGTGGAAATACTTAAATTACAATTGATGAATTGCTGGAAGCCTCTTCCTGTGGACTAACTTGACAGTTAAAAACTCTGGGGGACCCATTCTTATGGAGGTCCCATGCCTTCTTGAGTTTTATCTAAAACAGTCCTGCCTAGTTCTCACTGCTAAGACCAATGCAAACTTCACTCACCTTTTAGCAGGTGGCTGGGAAAAGTAGCATTTTGTAATAAGCACAGAGTACTCTGATCTCCTTGACAAAGGACTTCCTCTGTTTTATCACAGCCTAACTAGTATGGGTTTTACCACATGGGGACTGGAAAATAACCAACTCCAGCTCCCTCTAGACTTCCATGTGGTGGAAAGGGAATACCCCATTGCAATCTTCTATGGCATTTTTGCCTCACTTAAGGAGGGGAAGATGCTGAGAGACACTTACGAAGGTCACAGCCCAGGGATACAAGCTCACTAAAATACCAAGGCATAATCATGGGATTATAGAATGCTTCCCCTCCCACAACCACCACATCAATAGGACTCCTGTATAATAACAGTGGATTACAAGAAAAATAACTGTGGACTCTGACACAGAACTACAGCATACAATAAACACAGCCTAACTCCTAGTTAGAAAAAAAAAATCCTTCACATGAAAGGCTTATTTACATCAGTTCCTGTTTGCCTGGCATATCTTGTCCAGTTTTCAACAACAACAAAATTATAAGGTGTTATTCCAACCAGCTCCTGAAGGGCACAAATTGGGGCAGCCACAAGAACAAAGAATATACCAGGCATTGAGTTAGACATTAGCTTTATTTGGACTTACAAACAGTAGAGAATCTCCAGTGGTGGCAGTCTGTAGAATGAAAATAGTGTGCCACAAAGTGGTGGAAAAATGAGGGGTGATATAAGGGTTTCAGAACCCAACATTCTGAAAATGGGTTGAGAGTTCTATATTTATAATGTGCTTTAGATGTCCTTCAGACTAAGTTAAGAGCATGAAAAACATGGAATCTTCCACATATATCTAGGGAATGATTTTGTGGTCAGTCTTAAAACTAAAATTTGGTTAGTCTGATTAGTATGCAGGAATAATGCTAAATAGATGTACAACAATTTTATTTCATCTTCTAAGCTTTACACCCTTCAGTCATAAGTATCCTGAATTGCCGATGAAGACAGCCAGAGATTCTCAAAAAAAATTACTGGGAAAATGGAATAGAAATAATTTCTAGGGATGAAACTCTTCTTGGCATGGAATGCCATTATCCATATGAAAAAAATAAATGTAATGCAAAATAAAATTCACTAGACCCCTTTATGATCCTCATTTCCATTTTCCAATTTTCTTACTTTTACAATCCATTTAGAAATCAATCACATTCTCTCCTCTACATCATACTGATCCTTGCTTTCACCTCCATTCTTAGAAAAATCATTAGATAGCTAGTATGCAAATATCTATAAAATATTTTTAACTAATGTTTCCTTTAGTTTTGTTCCTAAATATTTAATTTTAATTCAATTTTTATTCATATCCCTAAATTGTATTACATATTGAAATGGCAATGAATTTTGTTAAAATATGATGCTAACAAATTTTATGAAATTGTTCTCTGTTTTCTATTTAATCTTCCAGTTTTTTGGTTCTAACATCTTAGGAGTGTGTGAAGTTGGAGAACACCTTTTTTCTTGACAGTGTTTGAGAACAGATGTTGAGGAGGATGAAATATACATCTGCCCTAGAATGTTGTTCCTCCAACAAAGTGTTTCTCTGGGTGATTGTAGACTTCACAGCATGTTCCAGATATGCTTCATATTTTTACCTTGTTGAACTCTTTCAAGAGTCACTTTCACATGTTCTTATTTTATTTCCTAAAACTAATTTATACTAACAATATTTCAGCCAATGTGGGACATGTGGTGATACTTTTTCTTCTTGCCTTCTCTACATTTCCCCCATTCTTCTATTAATAACATCCCATTTTTTTATTGGGGAAATGTTCTTTCCCTTTTCCAATTGGTCTTGCCTTGGCTATCAATCATGGGGACTGGGAGACATCTCACTCTTACTTTACCAGAGAATCTTGACCTTAACTGAGCTATTTATATTATCTCTAATCCTAGTGCATTGACTGGTCCAGGAGTGGCTATATGACTCAAGGAGGACTGACCACAAATTTCGGATTTCTCACTGGGAGAGGGAAATACTGTAAATGCTACCTGGGGTCACATAAAGTTGGAGCATTTGGTACACTGCTCTGAGAATTTTGGAAACACTGTTTAAGCAGGAAAAAAGTAAGATTTAATACAAGAACAGCAATGAAAAAACATACCAGAGAGTTCAAATACAATAAAAAGAGCCTCAATGAACACATTTTAGCTACTTCTTATTGAGTCATTTAAAATCCATCTGGTGTACAAATAGCTCTCTCTCCACTTTTATTTCCTTCAGCAAATTGGAAGTATTTTTTTTCACTTCCAAACAGGAAAATCATCATGACCTTGAATCAAACTCCCTTGTCTCTAATATCAACTATTCCATTTTATATCGCTCAGCATTAGATTAATAAGTATTTAAAATATTCTGCATACACCTGCCCTGTCTCCCTATTTTAGCACTTTAAGGTTATATACAGGCATTCACAAATTCATATACAGGAACAGCCATATCAATGTTTGTGGTTTTTTTTAAAGATTTATGTTTTATTTAGTATATATCACCCCCTTTCTGCTTGTTCTTGCTGTGTTCATTTTTTTCGCATTCTTCTGTGTCTGCTTGTCTCCCCCCGCTGTGGCGACCCGTTGAGTCAGCTCACTGCATGGCGCTTGCCTTCTCGAGGTGGTCTGCCTGCTCGAGGAGGCCCCAGGAACCGAACCCGGGGCCACCCATGTGGTAAAACGGAGCCCTACCAATTGAGCCACAGCCAGTTCCCCAATGTTTGTGATTTTGAAACATGGATTATTTTTTCTGATCATTTATTTATAAATTGTCTTGTATAGCATTATTATTTCCTTGTTCAAATTTTAATTTTTCTAAATTAGGACTGCTATAGTGGACATATGCCTATTTCTTCTATCTGTGCTTTAATACAAATATTAACATAATTTTCTGAATTTTACATATTAAAAACCAGCCTCATATACTTCAGGTCAAAATATCATCTGATATGAAAATACATTCTATTTTATCATGCATTTCAATTGTGAAGTATATCTCTATAAGAGATTTTTTTGTTCAACATACAATATTTTAACATGCCAGAGTTGAATTAATTATGAAAAGAATTGTCTCATAATGATTCATGATATGGAGTTTTCATTCTAGTCTTCACCCTTCTAAGTGATCATCATACATGCAGAAAAAATAGTGAAATATGAGGTAAATATATAGTTTTGACTTATCTCTGTAACTTAGCAGTTAAATTATAACTTATAACACCAACATATAAAAATAAATTCAATGTAATTTCCTTAGCATATCTTTGAAAATTAATGTATATATCATTAAAAAATCACTTATTTTCATGACAGGCCTTTTAAAATGTAGACTCTAACTAGAAAAATGAACTTATGTTCTATCTAGGCAAATTAAATATCTATGTTTGAATGGGAAAAAAGAAAAAAGATGTTAGTTAAAATTACATCAATTAAAATTTCTGCCATTGTTTTAAAGAAAATAAAAACAATTTAATCTGTATTTCTGTATTAGTTTGCCAAAGGCTGCCAATGCAAAAATATCAGAATTGGGTTGGTTTTTATAAAGGGAATTTACTTGGAGTAAAAAATTACAGTTGTGAAGCTGCAAAAATGTCCAAATCAAGGCATCATGAGAGATGCTTTTCTCACCAAAAGTCGACTGCTAGTAGATCCTGGGGACTTGCCACATGGTGAGGCAAGACATCAGGTCTGCTGGTCTCTCTCTACTTTCTTCTATGGCTCTGGGTGATCAGGCATCTTTCCCTGGGCCTCGTTCCTCAAGCCTCTCAGGCTTCGTGGTCTTTCTACAGCTATAGGGGAACCTGGAGTCCTCTCTCTCACATGGCAGAGTCAAAATGGCCGATCTCCCTTTCTCGGTATCTCTTCTTTCTCTGTGTGTGTCTCAGTTTATATAAGACCCAGCAAGAGGGTGGAGACCCAACCTGGGTCACGCCTCACTGATGTATTCCAATCAAAAGTCCTAGAGCAATCTAATTGAATCAAAGGGTCCCTTAATTGAATATAATGCAGTGAAAGGGCTCCACAAACACAGAAATGTATTAGTTCAAGAACATAATCTTTTCTAGGATTCACAAAATTCAACCTTCACAATTTCATTAAATGAAAGAATATTAGTTCAGTCAAGTAATTTGAAAAATCCAGGATGTGCTGATAACAAGTTTGCCCTGACTCATGGCCCAAATGATGTCATCAAGGCTCATTTGTTCACCATTACTTGTGTGACTAAAGCTGTAATAGTTTTGGTTCAGGCTTTGTATGTTGATAAAATATTGGCAGCTTCCCTAAATCCTCATTTCCTCAATGAAAGAATGAAATGAGTTAGATTCTGTATCCCAGACTTCTTTGTAAAGGCCGATTTCTTACCTTTGATTGAACATCTATGAACAAATCACCATGGCCTGGAGAAATCAGTTGTTAAAATTTGTTTCAGTGCTTCAGTATTTAAAATTGTGACAAAAATCAAATGTGTAATGGAAGAATGCTCTGAGAAGAAGAATTTGGTGGTTTCCCAAATGAATATTAGGACACAATGACTCAAAGGGAATGGCCCAAACTATAAATGACTACTATAGACGCTAATAGAAGACTTCTGGTTAAAGGCAAGACATGTCTGTTTTTTTTTCAGATCTTATCTCTATCTTAAATTCACTAAGAATATAATAGCAAGAAATTCAAGATGAAACATCCAGGATTCTTATCCACAGTTTGTAATGAAGAGAAGACCAATTCCATGAAACTAAGAGCACAAAGAACGGAAGACACTAAGCAAATTAACATTTCTTTACAGATTTGTCAAGACAATCAAGCGGGTTCAAAAATAAGTGCTATAGTTACCAGTGGAGAGGAAGAAGTTAGAAAACTACTACTCACCTGTGGCCTCAAGGTCAGTGTGTACAGGTATTTGGCAGTTTCATAAATATCCTAAGGGCTGGGGTGGATGGATGGAATGTGAGTGTGAAGACTTCAAAGAGTTGACATCCTATTGCCAATGCATTATATTTCTCAAGGGTGCCAACTCTGAAGCCAGACTACTCTTTGTGAATCCTATGATCATGATTTTTAGCTATGTGTCTTTGGGAAAGCTAAATAATCTTTTTATGCCTCAAAATCCACATCTGAAAATGAGAATGAATATTGGTAGAATCTACCTCATAGTGATTTTTGTTAAGATTTACTTAGTCTTTAGGAAATATTTTTCAACATTTATTGTATGACTGAACTTGATGCATTTTAGAGGATCAGTACAAACAAAACTCATTCCTATATGAAAGGCACATGCTAATGAAAATACAAAAACAATATAGAATAAATATATGAAAGGCACATGCTAATGAAAATACAAAAACAATATAGAATAAACATAAAAACAAATAGTTTTCCCAGTAAGTCAGAAGGTGAAAAATACCATGGAAAAATTAAAAAAACAGAGCAGGGTAAGAAGGTCCCATGTTTGGAAAGAGGGAGTAAATTTAAAATTGAAATATGAGGGACAGGAGAAATCTCCCAATGATCACAATTTCAAACAGTACACCTTGATATCTGTTTTGTGTGAAGAGAAAGTGGCCTGGGATAAGTACATGCTTGGACTCATAGGCAGTGGCCAGTGGCTTGGCTGGTTGATAATAGGCCTGGAAGGGGCAAGATTGGAAGATAGGAGAAAGGACCTCTGGAAAAGAAACAGACACATGGAATAATGGAATTGGGCACACAATGTTATGATCTTTTTTTGCATATTTAATCCACCAGAGTTATTAGAGTCATTAAAGTACCAAGTGGAAAGTATCATTGAACTAGATTATGTCACAGCCTCTGTTCATGGCCACCCAGTTTTTGCACAGCAGTCCCATGAACAAAAGTCAATGGCAGACACTGAGGCTCTAGATTTATTCAAAAGTGTGGTCTCTCTCTCAATAAAGTAGATTTATCTACTATTTCTATTGAATATCTGATGTGCCAGTAACAAAGATAAAGACTGAGTCCCTGACACTTTACCATTTCTTAAACAGACCAGTTTAGGTTTATTTAATTTGGTCATCTGTATACTGGAAAAGGCAATGCTTTGTCTTGTCTGGGAATGCACATATTCTAGGTTGAGTTTGCCTTTCCTTCTCATAAAGCTTCATCCATTACTACTATCTAAAGTTGTGTTGTGGGGGCCGGCTCGATAGCCCAGTGGATAGGGTGCCAGCATACCACATGGGAGGCCCTGGGTTCGATTCCCGGGGACCTCTCCTAGCGGACAGACCGCCTTGAGAATGGCAAGCCGCCATGGGCGGGCCGGAGCCACCGTGGGCAGGGCAAGAAGCTGCCACGGGCAGGGCAGGTCGCCCGCGGATGGAGCGCAGCCAGCCACTTGCGAACTGAAAAGCCGGCCGTGAACGGATGCAGAGACCGCCCACAAGCGGGGAAAGCCGCGCCTGCGCAGTGACCACTCTTGGCGCGTCGCCGCAGCGGGGGGAAGGGGAGATATGTAATAAAATAAATAAATCTTAAAAAAAATAAAATAAAAAATAAAGTTGTGTTGTGTTTTATTTACTGGTAGGCAGCCTTTGTAATATCCTCATAGACAAAAGGCTATATTTGCAGCTGTGGAACCAGTTTGAAAAAGACACTCTTTGAGGATGGGGCACAATCTTTCAGGATGGGTTATACTTCTTAAACCAATGACTAACATGTTTTGCCACTGCCCTAATAGATAGAATAAGTAATTCTGAGACTCAAGTAGTAGAAAAAAGAGGAACATCATCATTTCCAGTGTCCGCTTGAGGAATCTGCATTTTTCATCCTTGTAACTTTAGAAGATTCTTCAGATTTAGAGGTCCTGGTTCTTGGGGGTTGGGACATGATGATAAGGGACACTCCTCCAACAGCAGGCACAGAAAGAGTACAATTTAACTTAAGGCTATACCCGCTACTATTCTTTTGGATTATTGTGCCAACATATCAACAGTAAAAGAAAGGATTACCATATTAGTGGGAGTATTTAACTCTGGTCAACATCCCTAGTATGTAGGAAAGCTACTACATAATGAGGGCAGGAAAAATATGCTTACCAGAAAAGGATGTTAGTGAGCCATCTCTAAAACTTCCATGCCCAGTTTTAACTGTAAATGGTACTTATCAGCAATTAATCCTGATAAGGCAATGGTGGGCAGGGCCTTAGATTCCACATGAATTAAGGTCTGTGTCACTCCATCAGTCAAACCACTTAGAATAGCAGAAATGCTAGCCAAGGAGAAGGAAAATCTAAAATGTGTGGTGGAGGAAGTTAATGATCGAAATCAGTAATGACCCTGGCTTTAGCAGTGAATACTATAGTTTATCTCATCAACATTGTCTTTTACGTTTTCCTGGATCCTTGCCCAACAGAATCCTGCAAATGCTATTCTCAGAGTTGAAATCGAGGGACACTGCTGGTATTCTTTAGTGTGTCAATGCACTCATCACTCAGATTCCATGAGTGTTAGCTTCTCAAAGCTCAAAGTTCTCTCCATCTCTGTAGATCAGCCATTGGAGGTTTCATACTCCTCCTAGGGGCAGCCAGCAGCCAATTATTTTCTCATGTGACAATGCAGGATGTTGCCACCCTTGCCTACAATTTATATTCCAGACCGCTCTGTGAGATCAAGTGCTAGCTAGTCTCCTACTGAATACACAGCCTTTATAGTTTTTGATCCCTGACTTGCCCTTTTTCCCTCCTACCATTCTCCTGAGACATGAATGTCAATGAGTCCCCTTCTCAGTCTCTGCCTTTATAAAAATCTAGGAAAGACCACACATATGTTTCATGACATATAGTTCATGGTGAAAAATATTAGTTTTATAGGGATTCATTGTTAATTCTCAAGACAGGGGCATATTCATGCTGACTTTTCCAAATTTACTTGACTCTAGAAGCTCTTAGACATGAGGCATCGTTGTATGGGAATGTGCATTTGCCTTTGGTCTGAAGTCGTAATACTGGACCAAATATATTACACAGGAATGTGATTTCAAGAAATGTTATAATCCAAATACCTGTTTTCAAAGAATTTGGCTTTATTTATGTGAAAATTTGCTCCAAATTTCTTACATATGCTTTTATATAACATACCCTTCAAAAACAAACTTATACATTATATCATTATAAATATTCCAGTATTTATCTATTCCAGCATAGAACTGTGAAATAAAAAGCATTCATAATTTTCAATTAAAAAATTGTAGCATCCAAGTCATACCCCCAAATAAGTATGTGTGAAACCTTTATTTTTATCTTGCCATAATAAAACCTCACCTACTTGCTGTTAGTATTTCACAGGTTTTATAACGTCAGCAAAAAGAGATCATTCTACAACAAAACTGCATAGTCAAACTCATCTACTTTACTAAAGTTAATATAATGGATATTAAGCATGAATTTCTCAGGAAGACAATGAATTTTCTTCAGTAAACCCTTTAAACCAAGATATAAGGCATAGTGTTTTATAAATGCACAATTTAACATCAAATCCCTCAGTTACAATACATCTATTGCAACTTTTCAACTTTTAAAACTGGACATTGATCACTATCTCTTCCTCTTCTTTGTCTGGTTTCTTACCCAAAATAAAATAACTAGGCCAGATTTTTAATGCCCTTTTCATGAAGTCCTCACAAATGTATTTAAAATATTTAATCAAACAACTTCTAAACTTTCTATATTAATCATGTTCAAGTCTGTTCTCTCAAAACAAATCCCATATTTATATTATGAAAATTCATGTTAATTTGTATCCTGTCCTTGGGGCTAGCCAAGAGTCAACCAACTATATTATTAATGGATTTGAAAACAAAGTTATTAAATAATGGATATTATTAACTCCCTTCTCTTCACAACGTTATTCTAGGAATTCAGAATCCAGTAGATTTGGCAGGATTATACCTGAAAAAATCTCTCCTTCTCATGAGCCATATAGTCAATCCAGGGCTGATTCCTAAGCTAATTAACACAAAGCAGATAAGTAAACTTAATTAAGCAATTTGGTTGAAAACAGTGATTATCATTCAAGTTAGATAGTATATTACATAAACAAAACATGTAGCACAATACTGTGTATTGAACATTCAATCATATATATTTGGTTGCATATCAATAAAGGGCTCAAAAACATATATATATATATATATATATATGATTTAAATGATTAGAATCCTATTTTAACTATTTTGAAAGCATGTCATATAAATGCTGGTGTAACTGCTAACAAAATAGAAAATTCCATTTCTTGTATTCAAATTAAAAACTCTTTTTTCACGCAGTGTAAATATTGCATAAATGTTTCAGAAATGGTTGAGGCAAGAAGACAGAAAACATTCTATTTCATTTGGGAAACTTTTAAAAAGGGACTGGTTTCATGTAATGGAAAAGCATAGATGGGAACCCAGAGATTAGTGGCCACAGGAAGATCCTATCATCCTTAGACCAGGAGGAACAACAAAAGAAGTTACTAGAACAGAAATGTGGGGCCATATGACAAAACCTGGGCCCATGGCATGAATGACCGGAACCACTGTTTAACATGCTACAGTGGGCAGAGAGATGTAACAGAAGGCACTGATTTCATCTCTGCTTTTCCCTCTTTCCTTCTGCAAATGTACTTCCATTGGCCTCACTTATCTAGTATCCAGAGTGCACTGAAGACTGGGGGCGGTTAATATTTGTGATATACAGCAGAGCAGGAGGCCAGGTATACAAAAAACAAGCAAAATAAATGTCTATTTTAGGGGAAAATGATGAACAATTCCAGCTATTGTAGAAGAGCTGGGATTTGGGGAAAAATGAATAAAGTCCCTTTACAAGTGTTTTAAAGCCTAAATAATTCATAATTTTCAATTTTAGGAAAAAAACTGCATCATGCAAGTATATTTAAATTATAAATGATGTAAATAAAATCATTTATAGTATAGCATGCTATAAATGATTTTTATAATGATTTACCAACCAGTTGACTTTGTTAAGACATAGCAAAATGTGAATGTAGGTGCACTGAATTGTTGAATCAAATACTTGATTGGAAACTCAGTTTTTACAGTATCCCTATTTTTAAAACACAAATTCACTTATGTCCAGATTCCATCCATTTAGGACATTGATTTTTCTACTTTATTTTTTAAGAGGAATGACATATTTCTCATTCATTTCTGTATATTACAATGTAATACATACTTTTATTTCACTGCAATGAAATAGCATATTGAATAGGTAAGATTTATGCAGTGTCAATTCACTAATACGTTTTGAACACTTTTAGGAAGTAAATTCATTTATGACAGTGAAATATATTATATGTAATATTGATAGGATAGGTGCCTAATAAATATTTTGGAGTAAATGAATTGATACCTTTACAAACTCTTCAGTGATTAAACCAAAGAAGGCAGATGAGTCCTTAACTGGCAAAGCATGTGTTAACTGGCATGGGTTTTCTTCTGAATTTCTTTTTTTCATCAACTTGGTATAAAAAAGTGAGGCTGGAAATCCTTCAAGATAATTTATTTAAATTGAATCTTGGTGAGTGAAAAATGAATTTTTCACATAATATCAGGATGAAGCAAGCTAGAGAGGAAAATATTAGAACTTAAATGCAATGCTTTTTTTCTGGCTCATCACAAAAGATTATATAGAAGCTAAAATAAGGAAAGGTTGTGAAATACCTATCAGATCCAGAAGGAATACATCAAAGTTTAAATATTTAACATTATTTTTAAATAAATTATGCAAATAAAGTTCAATGTACCAATTGCATTTCTGTGATGTAATGTATTTCTTCATTGACTGTATTATCAATTCATAAAGTGTTTTTAAAACCTTCCATGTCAGATTGATTTTTATTATACTCAGAAACTTTTTAATGAAGTTCACTGTCCAGAATGATATTCATATATAATGGAAGAACTTCACAATCATATCATTTGAATAGCTAAGCCCCTTCACAAGGCAATTTCTTCTGTAGATGATGGTACAAGGCACAGTATTTAAACTAATGAGGGCATTATCATCATTTTGACATGCGATACTTCTAGCATTTTCCTTCTCAGAAACAGCAGCTGTAACTTCACAGATTTAGTCAATATCTATGAAAGGTATAGAACCTGTCACTTAGTAGGGGAGAAGAAAAGAAAGATAATGTTAGTAAATAAGAAATGAGACTATGTAGTATATACCCTTTAGAAATTTTTGGTTCAAAATTTTTATTTAAGGGGCGGCTCGATAGCCCAGTGGATAGGGCACCGGCATACCACGTGGGAGGCCCTGGGTTCGATTCCTGGGGACCTCTCCTAGCGAGCAGACCGCCTTGAGAACGGCAAGCCGCCATGGGCGGGCCAGAGCCGCCGTGGGCAGGGCAAGAAGCTGCCACGGACATGGCAAGAGCTGCCACGGGCAGGGCAAGTCACCCACAGATGGAGCGCAGCCAGCCACCCGTGAACTGAAAGCCAGCCGTGAACGGACGCAGAGACCGCCCACAAGCAGGGAAAGCTGTGCCTGTGCAGTGACCACTCTCGGCGCGTCGCCGCAGCGGGGGGAAGGGGAGATATGTAATAAAATAAATAAATCTTTAAAAAAAAATTTTTATTTAAGAGCCAATTATAGATGAATCAAACTGAGGTGTGAATTAATTTCTAAGACTGTTAAGTCTGATAATGCCTGATGTCAAGATATAAATATTCTGTATCTCTGTGATGTTCAGTAAGGCAGACATTAGTCACAAGCGGCTATTGAGCAATGAAAATGCATTTAGAGAGACTGTGCAACTGAGTTTTTAATTGTATTTAATGTTAATTTAAATTTAAACTTACATAGTCACAAATAGCCAGTGGCTACTATGTTTTACAGTTCAGTTCAGTTCTAAATGACAATGTCAAAATTATGAGTTATCAAAAGGTGTTTCCCAAATAATACTGAACCAGAAAAAATATAATCAGCCTTACTGGCACAATTAAGACTGATATTGCCTAAGCATCATGACCCTCTGGTCCATGTTTACCCCATGCCTCAAAAATACTTTTGAACAGGGGGCTGGCTGTATAGCCCAGTGGATAGGGCACCAGTTTACACATGGGAGGCCCTGGGTTCAGTCCCCGGGGACAAAAAAAAGGCAGAAAATTAAAAAAAAAAAAAATCTTTAAAAAAAAATGCTTTTGAACATAGTGGTTAAGCCACAAACAATCGATTGGTACTGGAACATTAGGTAAAACAACCTTTCCATTTCTATTATGATACTTTCTAAAATATAATGTATATTGCAAGAGAAGTAGGGTACTGATACTGACTTGAAAATGTTGAGAAACGGTTGAAATGGCAGGTCTCTGACTCAAAAATGGGAATCATTTTTATGCTGGAGAAAGCAAATACATAGGAGAGAAGATCAGAGAGAGTAACAACTACTGAGGTGAAGGTAACAATGAGAAAAGAGGATATGGTAGGGTTTTAATATCTGGGTGCTAACTGCGTGGATGTTTTCACTTTGAAACATTTGTCATGTTGGCTTGCAAGTCAATTCATGATTTGAGACTACTTTGTAAGTTCCTTATATACAGAGGTTTTGATTTTTCCATCTCTGTTTTCCTACAAGTTGGTAGAATCCCTGGTATGTAGCAGATGAGTAATACATTTTTAAAAATTTATAATAAAAAAATTTCCCCTTTTAATCACACTCAAAAATATAGTTTAATGGTATTAATTATATTCACAATGCTATTCTGCTATCACCAACATCCATTACCAAAGCTTTTTCATCACTCCAAACAGAAATTCTCTACAAATTAAGCATTATTTCCCCATTCCCTACCTCAGCCCCTGGTAACTTGTATTTTACTTTGTGACTCTATGAATTTGCTCATTCTAATTATTTCCCATCAGTGAGATCATACAGTATTTTTCCTTTTTTCTCTAGCTTATTACAATCATCATGATGTTTTCAAGGTTCATCCACGTTGTCACAGGTATCAGAACTTCATCTTTTTTTACAGCTGAATAATGTTCCATTGCATGTATATACATTTTGTTTACCCATTCAATTGTTAATGGACATTTGGTTTGCTTCCACCTGCTGGCAACTGCGAATAATTCTACTATGAGCACAGGTGTGCAAATACGTGTTTGAGTTCCAGCTTTCAGTTCTTTTGGGTATATATATACCTAGAAGTGGGAATGCCTGGCCATATGGTAATTTGATACTTAAGTTTTGGAGGAACTGCTAAACAGTTTAACACAGTGACTGCAACAATACATTTTTAAAGAAAGAATTAATGATGGATGGATGGATGGGAGGAAGGAAGGAAAGGAGAGAGGGACTCAATCATTTCAGAATATTTTAAAACTATAGTTTAAAAGCATATTTAACAATATATACTTAATTTAATAAAAAATGTTTTTCTGTTCTAGAGTATGCCTAGAATTCAATCTAGAGAATAATGTACTTTTAAAGTCAATTTGAATTACATTATAATTAAAATTATGTATTCATTTTAATATACTCATTTATATTCCAGTAAATCTTTGTATGTGGTGAAGAAAAACTGAATTAGCTGGTTACTACTTATGTAGGTATCTGTATTTCTTATGACTCATTAGTTATTTATATCTTCACTTGACTTTGCTAGTATTTTATTCAAAAATAATATCTAGGTACTAAATGTAAGTAATCAAATAATCATTTTTTATATATCTAAATATATAAATCATTTATATTTGCTTAGCTAATAATTTTGGAATACAAACTCTGCCTTGTTTTTCCACACTCAGATGAATGCAGTGAATTTTCTTTTCTGGAGGCAATCCCAGTAGATAACAGTGTCATGGTGAAATTAGCATTTATAGACATTAAGGTGGTTGATGGAAAGTGAAGTTGCCTAGCAAACATTCTGTTCCTACTTACAAAGGTAGGAATGGAGGGAAGGGTTGTTGTGTAATATTTATAAAATGCAGATGAAAGCACTATACTTTTTTGAGTATCACTGGCCAAGAGCAAAAAGAGTGCTACTCATTTCTGCCATATTATTAGAATGCGCCCATTAAAGGATATTATACCAACACCTTTCTCTGGTTCATTGTATCCTCCTCCATTAAAATAATTGCTATGCATTAGAAAAACTTTCATGCAGTATATAAGCCAAGGCTAAAAGTCTTCCTTTTAATCTAGAAATACATCAGTTGCTTCTAACAATTCTTGTTTTTTGGTCTCATCTTGAGTAAACAATCTATTTTCATTTAATCAGTGTATTGATTTGCATAGGTTGCAGATCATTTTACTTCATCCATTTTATAGCAATAATAAAAAACAATAAATAAATAAATTAATAAAGAGACTAGCTAATGAATTTAAGTATATAATTGTTTACAGATTAGTAATAACTTCTTATGTGATTATTTTCAGTCAAAACAGATTATGTAAGTAAAAGTAAGGAGCTAACTGAACTAGTAATTTACTGTGTACCTCCTATTGTCAGTCTGCAATGTAATTTTAAGTGGAAGGAATTATTTGTCATGTTTATTTTATTAAATATGATACAATTTTGGCATATTTCTGCTAAATTTGCTTATGTTTCTTCCTTCATTTTTAAAGAGTGAAATTTTGGAAGCATTGGTCTTATCAGTTTTTCCACTTTGTAAAAGTAATATTAAAGTTGCTTAATATTTGAATTTCAAATATTGATATATTTAATTTTTTAATAAATAATACAACTTTATATATATGAATGATGATGTTAAATATATAAATTGGCTATTACAATACCTATATATGACTTCTGTATTTAATACTCAAGAATTACTGCAGATAGTTACTTTCAACTCTTCATCAGGTTCTTGCCATAATCAATATCTCTAATATCTCCTTTAATATTTCAAAATAAACGATGCAATTTTCACATAGCAGTCATGAAAATGATGTAGGAGTAATTTCATGTGCCCATAGGAAAAAAATGGAAATATTTTATATACAAGAAAAAGGAAATGTGCATAATACTTTTGATATGGACAGTAACTGCTACTGATCTATTAAAATAATTGTAAAATTATTAAATTATGCTAATCATATAATTAAATATTGTGCTAATTAGGTAATTAAAACTATTATGTTAATTGCATAATTGTAAAATACTTTGGTATTGCTTAAAAACGAGATTTTTTTCACTGCATTTGTATTTGTTTAGATGCTAGAATAACTTTTGAGCCCTAAACCATAAAAATAATCTTTGTAAAACATCTGTTTGAATTTTAGGTATATATAGTGGCCAGTTATTCTTCAATTAAACAACTCAGAAACTATCAGAAAAACACAGAAGAGGGAGAGAAATGCTTGTGAATTAGTAATCTTGGTGGGAATCTGTGTGGGACATTTCCTGGGTCCCTGAGTATCCGTGTACTCCAATAGTTGCTAATTCCCACACAGTTATGTGGAGCCGTGTAATTGTTTCTGTTCAGTGATCAAAAACCTTCCCCTACTCTGGTCACCTGGCTCTTCAAGCTCCATGTGATGCGGCTATTGCCTATGTGCCTAAGTGACTGGTGCAGCAGGTTTTGTCATTAGTCCTATTGATCGGTGTAAGAAATGAGCAAAACGGGAACATTTTGGTGTGCAAAGCCACTGAGGCTTTAGATACATTTTAGGGGAGCACACCTAACCTGAACAATGTAAACAAAATTAAACATAAGTGCCCTACCATACCACATTTTTTCCCACTAGTTCTATGGATACCATATAGATAACACTTTGCCTTTGATAACAGCCAGATGGTTCTAGGAACAAAGGAATTCAATGCTTATATTATAATCTCTAATACTGATTTTCTTTTCTCCCAGATTTGACTTATTTTCCTAAATTGTTGGGATGTGGTATTGGGGTTATAATATTCTTTCATGTAATATTTACTCTCTTGACATTTGAATAAATGAGAGACATGAGCTTATATTAATAAAGCTTTAAAATTAATAATTATTTAACAGTCCATAGCAAGTAGTAGAAATTCAGCACTAACTATTTAAGGGCCAAGAAGTGGATTAAATTGGTTTAATAATAAAGAAGAAGTGAGTTAGATTTAGGAACTTGTGCTTTTCTGCCTCTACCTCTCAGCAATGTGCTTCTCTTTGTTTTAGCTTGCTCTTCTCCAACTGCTAATGGGCTTCCTCCATTGAGAGGAGAGAGATGGGTGAGGTGTTTTAGTATGCTAGACTGCTAAAATGCAATATACAAGAAATCTGGGTTCACTTTTACAATGGGGATTTACTAACTTACAAACTTAAAGTTCTGAGGCCATGAATATGTACAAATTAAGGCATCATCAGGAGATACTTTCTTCCTAAAGACTAGCTGCCTGATATCATGGATTCCTCGGTCACATGGCAAGTCATATAGTAGTGTCTACTGGTCTCTCCCTTCTCTTCCAGGTTTCATTGTGTTCAGCTTCTGTCTTCAGTGGTTTTCATTTTCTTTTTCTCTGTTTTCATCCCATTTACAAAGGGCTTCAGTAAGAGGATTAAGATCCACCCTGGGCCATGCCATAATTGAAGTAACCTAATGAAAAGGTCCCACCCACAATAGTTTCAACCCACAGGAACGGGACAGTTTTAAGAACATGATTTTCTGGAACAACATACAATCTCTAACTACCAAAGTGGGGCCATAGTTCTTATTGGTTTCTTTTAAATTGTGGTTAAAGACAAGTGGAGTTGTATAATTGCAAGCACCATAAGACACACATGGAGTATGACTCCTCTTACCAGAAAATGGTAGAGAATATCAACAAGTGTCATCTGCAGATCTGTGGATACTAAAGGATCTATGCCCAATTTTAATGAAAGATGGTCAGGACTGCTCCTGTTAAGAGCTAATCTGCTTCTTCTGAAATGCTGGAATGCATTCTGCCAGCTGAAACTGAGTTGACAAAAGTGAAATGATGAAGAAAGATCATTATACTCTAAACCACCTGTTGAAAAAAAAATAGGTAACTTTTGAAATTTTTTAAAGGTCTTCAAGTTTTGTTTTTCTTTGTTTGAGGGTGCCTTGAATGGCCTTAATGTGAACAGATATTTTTTATTGCTTATAACGGCATTGGACTATATAGTCAAATGTTCAACTTTTTAAAATTTTGTCTATTGATCAGTTTGAACAAAGTGGAGAATATTACTGAGCTGGTAAAAAGGGTGGTATCTTGGTGTTACCCTGATTAATATGCTACCCTGAATACTTTGAAAGCAAGTAGAATTTGAGAGATTCTGGTGGAATATTGAAAAGGGTAAATAAAGCACCTACATTTTTCTGAGTTATCACTTTATTGAAAATTGATATAATTGTTACCGCTATAAATACATTCGTAGCAAAAGTAATTCTCATGTTTTCCTACACAAATATTTTGTAAATGATTCACTAATTATTTTACCTAAAGTGTTGTTTCTTTCCAAACTTTTCACTGACTGATATAATAAAGCCAAAATGTCAGGGATTATATGGGGAAATAATTGGTATTAATGTGACTATCATGTTTCAGTTGTTTGTTTGATACACAAGCCTGATACTTAGAAAAGCAACAAAGGCAAGTAATTGTACTTTTGCTACATATTCTATTAAGGATTGAATTAACATTGATTATTTCCATAAACATATTGCACTATTTCTAATAAGGGTAGTTTACATGAGAGGTAATTGCCATTAAATTACATAATTATTTATGTATCTTTTAATCCTTTGTTTTCCATGTTTTTCTTTCTAAAACTTGTTTTGGAATCTAAAAACCATGTGAACTACAAAATAATTCATTTGCAAACAACACTCATACTTGGATTTTTTTCTCAAGAGCAAAACCAGTATTCCTTAGCATTCTCTTCATTAGCTCTTCATGGTCCATGAAAGAAAGTAAAATTCGTGACCCTTAAGTCCATAATGGTTTTTCCTTTGGACTGCATTTTGAATTAATGAAGAATTTCTTGTCGTGTTTCCAATTGAACTTTTTGATGTGAAAACTTCGGAAGAACACATATATCTAAATTCTCTTTAGTATTTCTCCCACTTAAGGGAATCCTGGGAGGCTTGTGAAAAATACACTAATATAGCTAATAGCTATACTACCCATAAAATGTTTGCTAGTTTTGTATAATATGGTAATATTCTAAATAAATAAGATATAGTAAAAGCTAATATATATTGTAAGGTTGCCTTTTTGCACATAGGAATATTTAATTCATTAGGTAAATATTACATTTTAAACTATTCTATATGTAAAAGGAGAAAAGCGATGTTCACTGGAATATGCCAGCAATAACTAAGCTAGTAAGAGATAAAACAACTCATCCTAATTGAAATAACTCCAGATTCACAAAATTGCCACATGAGTGAAATCAGAAAGCTAGGCTAATCCATTAGATATTCAGATTATGTATGTCAAAAATGGGTCCCTGTAATCTGCATTTTTCTAAACCTCTAGTTTTGTTTTTTTTAATAAATTTTTTTGTTACATATCCCCCCCCGGCTTTCTGCTTGCTCTTGCTGTGTGTCCATTCTTCTGTGTTCTTCTATGTCTGCTTTTTGTCTCCCCCCCGTCTTTATGGCGACGCGCCGAGTCGGCCCTCCACACAGGCGGCTCGCCCCACTCTTGGGTGGCTCCATTCCGTTTCACAGGCAGCTCCGCTCTGTGTTTTGCGGGATGCCTGGCTTCTGCGCTTCGCAGGCGGCAGCTCCATGTTTCACAGGTGACTTTGCCATGCCCTTGGCAGTTCAGCCATGCCCGTGGCGGCTCAGCCCTGCCCATGGCAGCTTTTTGCCTTGCCCACAGCGGCTTTGCCCTGCCCACGGCGGCTTGCCTTTCTCAAGGCCGTCTGCCCACTTGGAGAGGTCCCCGGGAACCGAACCCGGGGCCTTCCATGTGGTGTAGTGGCGCCCTTATCCACTGGGCTATACAGCTGGCCCATAAACCTCTAGTTTTTAAACTTAAAATGTAAAGGTAGTACAAGACCTCAAAGTTTTTAATAGAAAAATGTTTAATGGAATGTATGGAATAATTATCATGATATAGGAGTAACTATATCGAAAGGAAACTTTTTAGCACTTTAACATTGTAGCATTCCTTCACTGCTTTTCCTAATGCTCCTCCCACTAGTTGTTGACTTCTATATTTCAGAAGCATTTCCAGATATTAGGTTTTCCGGAGTCAGTCTTAGACCCAAAAATACCACTTGTTTCATCTTATGCTTATCCACACCTCAC
>PVKH010005351.1:0-22194 GCA_004027955.1 Chaetophractus vellerosus
GGGCGACCTGCCCTGCCCGTGGCGGCTCTTGCCCTGTCCGTGGCAGCTTCTTGCCCTGCCCACGGCGGCTCCGGCCCGCCCATGGCGGCTTGCCATTCTCAAGGCGGTCTGCCCGCTAGGAGAGGTCCCCGGGAATCGAACCCGGGGCCTCCCATGTGGTATGCCGGTGCCCTATCCACTGGGCTATTGAGCCGGCCCCGACCTATACTTTCAATGCTCCTTCTCCTATGGGACATTTGCATGCACTAGTCATGCCTGATACTCCTTCCTCTCACCTTTTCTGCTTATTAGCTATTTTTCATCTTTCATAACCAGTTGTAGTGCCACTTCTTCAGGGAAACTTCTCATGATCTATCAGACTTGGGTAAATATGCTTGTTTGGCTCTCACTACATACTGTACTCCTTTTTGATATCTCTACCATGTATTTGTGGTAGATTCTTTGTAAAAATTGTTGTAATTACTCCCCTCCTTTTACCCAAAGCCCTTTGCATTATGACTTGATTCCTATAATCAAGAGGTAGAGCCTAATTCTAAATCTCTTGAATTTAGATTGGCCTTGTGGTTTGTTTTATTCAACAGAATGTGGTAGAGGGAACATTGTATCAGTTTGGAGGGTAGCCTGTTGAAGGATGGGAGCACATGGCAGAGGGAAAAGCTACCTCACCTAAAGCCAACTTAATCTAGCCAGCCTGAAGTAAGTCAGCTGCTGATTGCAGATTTATGAATGGGCCCACCAGAAACCAGAAGCACAGCACAGCCCAAACTGCTGAACCATAGAATTGTGACTAAATAATTGTGATTTGAAGCTACTAATTTGGGGCTGGTTTTTTAGACAGCAAACGCTAAGTGATAGAAATTTTTACGTTGTTTATCTGAGTATTGTGTAATACCTGCCTCTTCATGAGGGAAAACACTATGTTGTTTTTTTTTTTCATCATTATATTCCTAGTGCTACTACAGTGTGCCTGGGGATTAGTAGACAATCTGATAAATACTGTTGAATCAATATAGGTAAATAATGGCAATTTTTGATATTTTAGGGATTGTTTTGGATGTCAAAATAAGAAAATATTTTTAAATTGCTAAGGAACAGCTGTAAAAATCATCGGTAAAAGGATATGAATTATGACTCAGGCAACTCCATATCTGCCATTGTACTTTAATTACAGGTAACTATATATATATATATATGAAGTATGCTTTGACTTCCTTTGATAGAGCTTGTTTGGAATCTACTGACTAATAATGACAGACTTTTCTAAAGAAAGAAGAATTGAAAGTACATATGCACTGAGATCCTTGTTGACTCATTGGTATTCATTAATGAATGAGGATATAATTTTTCTCATTAGAATAGAAATAAATGCAGATTTTAGTGTAGCTACATATAGGGTCAGGGTTAGAATCACAGGATGGTGCCTTCTCTATCCTTTAAGAAGTTGAAGTTATTTTAAGGTTTTCTCATGATGTAAAACTGATAGGGAAAGTGAGCATTTTGGTCACTAGGTAATACAAATTTACATTAGAAGTTCATAAATGGACTATCTGTTCATATATCAAGCCTTGGGATTTTTGCTTGGCATCATTCATTACCTAGAATTTGATCATGATTGTTTATGTTAATAAAATTCATTTTCTGGTCTTGAAGGAAGAATACCATAGGCCCCGTAACTCTATGGGAGCACTTAGCAGCCAGTCACCGTCTCCTGAAACTGAAAAGTTAAAAAAATATATCATGTAGCACTGATGTAGATGGATTGTAAAATCCTATGATAATTTATTGTACTTTTATCTCACTTTGTGAAAAATAAGTATCATGTCAGAATGAAACATTAGCCTGTTTAAACATGGTGAGGGAAACAACATCATGTATTAGCCCAACTGTTTCATTTCCTTCCTAAGCATTCAGTTTAAATACATTCTCCAGGTTCTTTGAACCTGGGTCAGACCACGGGGCTAGTTCTATCCAATTAAGTGGTAGAGGAAGTAATGTGTTACATCTGCCCCAAGCCAGCTTAGAATAAGTATACTTTCTTCATATTGGTCTCTTCCTCAATCTCTCAACCGAATGATACCAGCATGACTTAAATCCCAAGTTGAAGATGGTGAAGCTCTAGCATGAAAGAAGTTTGGATGCCAGAATGACTACACGGAGAAGAGGAAACCAGTTGACTTGTGCGGATAGTTGTGTCAACAAAATATAAACTTTTATTCAGTTAAGCCATAGTGATTTTGGAGTTATTTGTTACAGCTGCTAGTATAATTTGCCCTAATTTACAGACATACCTCATTTTATTGTGCCTCACTTTATTGCACTTTGCATTAGTATGCTTTTTACAAATTGAAAGTTTGTGGCAACTCTGTATTGAGCGAGTCCATTGGTGCCATTTTTTCCAACAGCATGTGCTCACTTCGTGTCTTTGTTGGTAATTCTCACAATATTTCAAACTTTCTCATTATTGTTATGTCTGTTATGGAGACCTGGGAACAGTGACCTTTCACGTTACTATTGTAATTGTTTGGGGTACCACAAACACTGCCCACAAAAGACAGGGAACTTAATAAGATTTCTCCACCAGCCAGCAATTCCCTGTCTCTCTCCCTCTCCTCAAGGATCTCTAAGCCCTCAGATGCAATATTATTGAAATTAGGCCAGTTAATAAACTTAGAATGGGTTCTAAGTGTTCAAGTGAAATGAAGAGTCTTTGTAAGGCTGTATTTCTATAGATAATGATTATTCTGATGAATCTGGGCAAACTTAATTGAAAACTTTCTGGAAAAGATTCACCAATCTAGATGCCATTATGATCATTCATGATGCATGGGAGGAGGTCAAAATATCAACATTAACAGGAGTTTGGTAGAAGTTAATTCTAACCCTCATGGATGACTTTGAGGAGGTCAAGACCTAAGTGGAGGAAATAACTGCAGATATGATAGAAATAACAAAAGGGCTAGAATTAGAAGTGGAGCCTGAAGATTGCTGCAATCTTATTTTTAAACTTGTACAAATGAGGATTTGTTTCTTATGGATGGGTAAAGAAAATGATTTCTTGAGACTGAATCTACTCTTGGTAAAGATGCTGTGAACTTTTTGAAATGATAAAGGATTGAGAATGCTGCATAAACTTATCTGACAAAGCAGTGGCAGCGTTTGAGAGGATTTATTCCAATTTTGAAAGAAGTTCTATTATGAGTAAAATGCTATGAAACAGCAACACATGCTACAGAGAAATCTTTTGTGCAAGGAAGAATCAATCAAGGTGGCCAATCTCACTGTTGTCTTATTTTAAGAAATACCACAACCTCCCCAACCTTCAACAAGCACCACCCTGATCTGCCAGTAGCCATCAGCTTCGAGGCAAGAACCTCAACTGGCAAAATAATTACACCCATGTGGGGAGTTCCAGGAAAATAGTGTCGGAATAAGCAGGCTCAATTCTCACAAAAACAATGGAGAAAGGGCCAAAAGTTGTCTGAGGGATCTACTTTGGGGGACAGCAGACCAGGAGAGTGCTATGCAACTCCCAGGAGGGTGTGGGACAAAGAGATGAAGATCCCGAAAAAACAAATATGACTTGCTAAACCCCTGTGGAGACCTGGAAGAGTACCCAGTGCTCACCTTCAAGACATTATGCCTGTATGAAACCTCAATGCAGCCAACCCAGAGGGGGAGACACATCTTCCTCACTGTCAGCTCTTACAAAGGAAGAGGGAGAGTGCATCAGAGGGCAGAGAGTGGATTATCTTCAGTGAATTCAGCCAGCACAGACTGCTTTGGATCTCAGCTCAAGTAAGATCAGAAATTTGGGAAAACAAAGGTTGAAAGTAAAACCTCTGTGGAAATGGTTACTGATGAATGCCATCTGCTCACCACCCAGGAAATTGCAAGGATAAAAACTGCTTTTCTGTCTCTCTTTTGCCACAGCTCCTGGGAAAAAATCTGCCCTATTAGTGAGTCTCTGTCTCGATTTTGATAACTTAAGCTGGGCAACTTTAAAGACTCAGAATAAGTTGAACCAAAAATCAAAAGAGAGCTGATAAATAAAAAACAACAACAACACTAAGCAACAGAGAGAAATTGACCATCAGAGTAAATTCACAAACATATACTGATGCCTAGACATCAGCAAATAAGTACAAGCCATATTAGGAATCAGGAAGAGATGGCCCAGCCAAAGGAACAAACCGATTATCCTGAAGAGATCAATGATAATCACACAAATCTCCAAATCAATTCAAAGAATTGAAGGAAAATATGACTAAAGAGATGAAGGATATAAAGAAGACATTGGGTGAGCATATAGAACAATTTGAAAGCTACAAAGAAAAAAAACAGAGATGGGAATGAAAGCTACAATGGATGAGACTAAAAATACATTAGACTATGGCTGAGCACCTGCTTCAAATGTACAAGGTCCTGGGTTCATTCCTGGTACCTCCTTAAAAATACATTAGAGGCACATAACAGAAGATTTTAATTGCTTGAAGACAGAATTAGTGATTTCAAAGACAGAACATCTGAACTGGAAAAGACAGGAGAACAGAAAGAGAAAAGAATGGAAAAAATGGACCAGGGCTCAGGGAATTGAATGATAATGTGAAACACACAGACATACATGTTATCAATGTCTCAGAAGAAGAAGAGAATGGGAAAGGGGCAGAAAGAATGTTTGAGGAAATAATGACTGAAACCTTCCCAACCCTTATGAAAGACATAAATATCAATATACAAGGACAATGTACCCCAAACAGAATAAATCCAAATATATCTACTCCAAGACACCTACTATTCAAAATGACAAATATCAGATAGGATTCTGAAAACAGCAAGAGAAAAGCAAAGCATCACATATGTATTAGTCAGCCAAAGGAGTGATGATGAAAAATACCAGAAATCTGTTGGCTTTTATAAAGGGTATTTATTTGGGGTAGAAGCTTCCAGTTACCAGGCCATAAAGCATAAGTTACTTCCCTCACCAAAGTCTATTGCCACATGTTGGAGCAAAATGACTGCCGACATCTGTGAGGGTTCAGGCTTCCTGGGTTCCTCTTTTCCCAGGGCTTGCTTCTTTCTGGGCTCAGCTCCTCTACCTCCAGAAGGCCAACTGTAGACTATCAGGTGAATGGCTTCTTTCTCTTCCTGGGGCCTTTTCTCACTCCTCCTGACCAAGCTCTTCTGTAGGCTTACTTCCTGGGGCTCCAGTTCAAAAACTCCAACCTCCCTTCTCTGCAGTGCAGTTTCTCTGTGAGTCTCTGACCACCAAGGGGGTGGGGATGCAACATCTTGCTGACATGGCCCAATCAAAGCCTTAAACATTATTTAATCAAGTAAAAGTAAAATCTCTGAATCCAATACACTCTAATATGCCCCTAAGAAAAGACCAGTTTACAAACATAATCCAATAACTATTTTTGGAATTCATAAACAATGCCAAATTGCTAAAGCATACAAAGGAACCTCCATAAGATTAAGTGCTGACCTCTCATTAGAAACCATGGAGATGAGAATAAAGTGATAGATGTATTTAGGGTATTGAAAGAGAAAAACTGCCAACCAAGAATTCTGTATATGGCAAAACTGTCTTTCAAAAATGAGGATGAGTTCAAAGTTTTCACAGACAAACAAAATAGAAAGAGTATGTTACCAAAAGAACAGAATTACAAGAGACACTAAAGGGAGTGCTGCAGCCTGAAAATAAAAAAAAAAACAAGGCTGAGAGACTTGGAAAAGAGTGTAGAAATGAAGAATATTAAGAAGGTTAAATTAAAGGGTAAGCAGACAGATAATAGCAAGATATGACAATGGAAAACCAAAGGATAAAAGGGATGAAGTAAGCAATGCATTTATACTAATAATAGTTAATGTTAATGGCTTGAATTCCCCAATCAAAAGACATAGACTGAAAGAATGGATTTTAAAAAATGAGCCATCTATATGTTGTCTACAAGAGACTCACCTCAGATGTAAGGACACAACTAGGTTGAAAGTGAAAGGTTGGAAAAAGATATTCCATTCAAAAAGTAGCCAAAAACAAAACAAAACAAAACAAAACAAAACAAAACAAAAAACTGGAGTAGCAATGTTAATATTGGACAAAATAGATTTTAAATGCAAAACTGTTATAAAGGATGGAGAAATTCATTATATATTAATAAATGGGGAATTTTACCAATAAAAAAAACTATACTAAATATTTATGCTCCTATCCTGGGTGCACAAAGACATATGAGGCACACATTGGCAAAAGTGAAGGGCAGAATAGATGTCTCTATAGTAATAGTTGGAGACTTCAACACACCACTCTCAGTATTGGATAGAACATCTGGACTGAGGATAAATAAACAGAGAGCTTGAAAACTATGATAAATGAGCTAAACCTAACAGACATTTATAAAGCTTTATACCCTAAAACAGCAGGATATATATTCTTTTCAAGCACTGATGAATTCTTCTCCTAGATAGACCATATATTGGGTCACAAGATAGGTTTCAATAAATTTTAAAAGATTGAAATTATACAAAAAACTTTCTCTGATCTTAATGGAATGAAGCTGGAAATCAATAATGGACCGGTAAAGGGAAAATTCATAAATATATGGAGATTAAATAACATACTCTTAAATAATAAATGGGGAAAAGAAACAATTGCAAGAGAATTCAGTAAATATCCTGAGACAAATGAAAACAAAAACACAACATACCAAAACTTATGGGACACCACAAAAGCAGTACTTACCTTAAAAAAAAAAAATTTAAATTGAAGAGATAAGTGCATACCTGGAGGAATTAGAAAAACAAGAGCAAACTAATCCCAAACTAAGCCAAAGGAAAGAAATAGTAAAGATCAGAGTAGAAATAAATGAAATTGAGAATAACAACAAAAACAATAGTGAGAATCAACAAAAGCAGAAGTTGGTTCTTTGAGACAACAAAATTGATAAACCCTTAGTTAGACTAAAAAAGAAAAAAAAGAAGGTGCAAATAAAATCAGAAATGAGAGGGGGGACATTACCGCTGAACCCACAGAAATTAGAGAGACCATAAGAAGATACTATGAACAACCGTATACCAAAAACCTCAACAACGTAGATGAGATAGACAAATTAATAGAAACACACCAACATCCTACATTAACCCTAGAAGAAATAGAAGACCTTAAAAAACAAATCACAAGTAAAGAGATTGAGACAGTCATGAAACCTCCCAAAGATGAAAATCCCAAGACCAGATGGCTTCACAGGTGAATTCTATCAATCATTCAAAGATGATCTAGTAAAAATCTTGCTCAAGCTCTTCAAAAAAATGGAACAGGAAAGAACTCTACCAAACTCATTCTATGAAGCCAACATCATCCTAATACCAAAACCAGATAAAGATACTATGAAAAAAGAAAACTACAGACCAATATCTCTAATGAATATAGATGCAAAAATCTTCAACAAAATAATTGCAAACCAAATCCAAAAGCTCGTTAAAAAAATTATACACCATGATCAAGTAGGATTTATCCCAGGTATACAAGGTGGTTAAACACAAGAAAATCAATTACTGTAATAAACCAAATTAATAAATTGAGGAAGAAAAATCACATGATTCTCTCAATTGACAAAGAAAAGGCATTTGACAAAATACTAGATCCTTTCTTGATAGAAATACTCCAAAAAATAGGAATAGAAGGAAGCTTTCTCAACATGGGAAAGTACATATATGAAAAACCTACAGCTAGCATTGTACTCAATGGTGACAGACTGAAAACTTTTCCCTTGAGATCAGTGACAAGACAAGGATGCCCACTGTCACCACTGTTATTCAGTACTGTGCTTGCAGTTCTATCTAACTAGAGCAGTTGGGATATATAAAGAAATAAAAGGCACCAAAATAGGAAAGGAAGAATTAAAACTTTCACTATTCACTGATATGATCCTATATCTAGAAAATCCCCCAAAATTCACAACAAAGCTACTAGTGCTAGTAGAGGAGTTCAGCAAGTTGGCAGGATACACAATTAATACATACACAAAAATACTGTTTCTGTATACTACTGATGAGCAATCTGAGCAGGAAATTTTTAAAAATCCATTTATAATAATGACTAAAAGAATCAAATATTTAGGCATAAACTTAACCAAGGACATAAAGGGCCTGTAATTAGAAAACTACAAAATGTTGCCAAAAGAAACTGAAGCAGACTAAAATAAATGGAAGAACATTCCGTGTTCATGGACTGGAAGACTGATATTGTTAAGACGTCAGTTCTACACAAACTGATTTACACATTCAGCATAACAGCCTTTTTCGCAGAAATGGAAAAGCCAATTATCAAATTTATTTGGAAGGTTAAAGGGCCCCAAATAAACAAAAAAAAATGTCTTAAAAAAGAAGAATGAAGTTGGAGGACTCTTACTTCCTGACTTTAAAGCATGTTACTTAGCTGTCGTGGTAAAAACAGCATGTTACTGGCATAACAACAGACAGATTGGCCAATGAAATGGAATCAAAAACTCAGGAATAGACCCTCACATCAACAGTCAAATGATTTTTTTTTAAGATTTATTTTTATTTATTATACATCCCCCCCCTTTTTGCTTGTTCTTTGCTGTGTTCATTTTTCTCTGCGTTCCTCTGTGTCTGCCTGTCTCCCCCTGCTGGGGCGACCTGCCGAGTCAGCTCACCGGCGCAGCAGCCTGCCTGCTCATGGGGGCTCACCCTTGCTCACAGGGGCTTGCCTTTGCCCATGGCGGTGTGCTCCACCCATGTTGGCATGCCTTCTAGAGGCGGTCCACCAGCTCAAGGAGGCCCGGGGACTGAACCTGGGGCCTCCCATGTGGTAAACTGGCACCCTACCAACTGGGCTATACAGCCGGCCCCTCAAGTGATTTTTGACAAAGCTGTCAGGACCTCCCAGCTGGGTTAGAATAGTCTATTCAGCAAATGGTGCTAGGAGAACAGGATAGATAGCCATATCCAAAAGAAAGAAAGAGGACCCCTATCTCAGACCTTATACAAAAATTAACTCAAAGTGGATCAAGGACCTAAATATAAAAGCTACAACAATAAAACTCCTATGAAAAATTTTAGGAAAACATCTTCAAGACCTTGAGGTAGGCAGTAGTTTCTTAAACCTTATGTGCAAAGCACAAGTAAAAACAGAAAAAAATAGATAAATGAGACCTCCTTAATATTAAACACCTTTGCACCTCAAAGGACTTTGTCAAAAGGGTGAAAAAGGCAGCTGACTCAAATGGAGAAAATATTTGGAAATTACATGTCTGATAAAGGTTTAATATCCATGATATATAAAGAGGTGTTACAACTCAACAATGAAAAATTCACATTGACCCAATTAAAAAATGGGCAAAATACTTGAATAGACATTTGTCCAAAGAAGAAATATAAATGACAAAAAAATACTTGAAAAACTGTTCAACATCACTGGCTATTAGGGAAATGCAAATCAAAGCTACAATGTGATGCCATTTCACAACTTCTAAAATGGCCACTATAAAACAAAACAAAACAGGAAACAACAAGTGTTGGATAGGATGTGGAGAGATAGGAACACTTATTCACTGTTGCTGGGAATGTAGAATGGTATAGCCACTGTGGAAGTCTGTTTGGCGACTCCTAAGGAGGTTAGATATAGATCTACCATGTGACCCAGCTATACCACTATTGGGTATATTTCCAGAAGAACTAAGAGCAGTGGCACAAACAGACAGCTGCACACCAATGTTCATAGCATCATTATTCGCAATTGTCAAAAGATGGAAACAATCCGGATGGCCAACAACCGATGAATGGATAAACAAATTGTAGTGTATATACACAATGGAATATTGTGCAGCTATAGGAAGAAATAAAGTCATGAAGCACATGACAACATGGATAAATTGGGAGGACATTATGTTGAGTGAAGCAAACCATACACAGAAGAACAAATACTGTATAACTGTGCTATTATGAACTAAATATATTTTGTCAAGCCATGGAGTTAATAATTAGAATATAGGACACCAGAAAATAGAATGAGGGTAGAGAGTGGAAAACTGTGGGTTAATCTATGCAGAATGGATAAAAAGGTTGTAAATCTTTGGAAATGAATAGAAATGGTAAAAGTACATCATAGCAGATGTATATCTGCTAGATGTACTAACAGAGCTATTATATGGGTATGACAGTGGCTGAAAGGGTAGGTCTAAGGGCATGTATATTACTGGAAGGAAGGCTAAAAAATGTAACATGAGAATGTATAACAGTGACATCTCATGTGAAATATGAATATAATTAATATTGCATATATAAGACTGTTTTTTACAAAATATAAATACAAATAAACTAGAGAGATGGAAACAGAATAGCAGCTATGAATGGCAAGGGAAGCATAGAGGTGATGAGTTTTTTTGTTTGCCTAGTTTTTGTTTATTATTGGAATAATAAAAATGATCTAATAGTGATTTAAGTGATGAATGCACAACTATGTGATTATACCAAATACCACTGATTGTACACTTTGGATGGATTTATGCTTTATTAATACGTATCAATAAAATTGATTTATCAAAAAAATGATTATGACCTCAGATGTATGTTAGCATTTTAGCAATAAAGTATTTTTAAATTAAAGTATGTACATTGTTTTTTTAGACATAATGTTATTGTACACTTAATAGACCATAATCTAGTGGAAACATGACTTTTACATTCACTGGGAAACCAAAAATTTCATGTGACTTGTTTTATTGCGGTAGTCTAGAACCAAACCTTCAGTAGATCCAAGGTATTCCTGTACTACAAATTGGATGGCTTAAAACAACGGCAATTTATTATCTCCAGTTTTGGGGACAAGAAGTGTGAAATCAGGCCGGCCATATAGCCCAGTGGATAAGGGCGCTGGTATACCACATGGGAGGCCCCGGGTTCGGTTCCCGGGGACCTCTCCTAGCGGGCAGACCGCCTTGAGAAGGGCAAGCCGCCATGGGCGGGCAGAACCACTGTGGGCAGGGCATAAAGCTGCCACGGACAGGGCAAAGTCTCCATGGGCAGGGCAGGTAGCCTGCAAACGGAGCGCAGCCAGCCACCCGCGAACTGAAGCAGAGCCAGCCATGAATGGAAGCAGAAGCTGCCCACAAGCGGGGCAAAGCCGCCTGCACGGTGACCGGTCTAGGCGCGTCACCGCAGCGGGGGGGAGACAAAGCAGACAGAGGAACACAAGAATGGACACACAGCAAGAGCAAGCAGAAAGGGAGGGGGGAGATATGTAATAAATAAAAAATAGATCTTTAAAAAGAAAAAAAGAAGTGTGAAATCAAGGTGTCACTGGGGTTTTGTTTCTCTTAAAGAAAGGAATCTATTCCAGGGCTTTCTCTTGCCTTCTAGTGGGTAGAAAGCAATACATGGTATTCTTTCTTTTTTGGTAATATAACAATCTCTACTCTGTCACATGACCATCGCTCTCTTTCTCTTTCTCTCTCTTTGTCTCTCACTGCCTGTGTCTGAATTTCTTCTATTTATAAGGAAACAGGTAATATTGTAATAAGGACCCACCCAATCAAATTTGGCCTATAAGATCTTCAAAGATCCTGTTTCCTAATAGGGTCACATTCACAGGATGAGGAGTTAAAACTTGAATGTATCTTCTTTGCAGAATAAAATTCAATCCATAATATGGGGATATTATGCAAATAAAACATGCACATGCTTTGCTTCTTGGTGTTTTTCCTCTACCTATTGTAACATGTAATTACTGTATATAAGTTTACAACTTGAAAAGTTCATGCCTGTTTGTATTCAATACAGTGTTTAAATTAAAAATTCAACACAAAGGAAACTAGAGTTGATGATTTAAGGGCTTCATTCAAACATCCCCTCTCTAGTCTAGGTGTCCTCTGGGAACTCAGCATTTTTTTCCTTGTTCCTGTGTTAATTTTCTCATTTCCTTTACTTGTAGTCAGAAAATGGCATTATTCCATTTTTAGTTGCCAGAAAGATTTTCTACTTAATTTTATCCCAGTTTATTCAGGACTCCATTCACCATTTTCCCCGTAGGCTCCAGAAACTTAATAGATTTCCAATATCTTAGTTCTCACAAAATGTATCATCTAATTCTAATTGAATGTCCCCAAATATTGGTAGAGATCTTTGGCAAAGGACTGAGAAATATTATCTAATAACAAAGTCAGCTCATGTTCCCTTTCCCCTCACTGCCCTTGTTCCCCAAGTAAAGATGCCAGAGGATAATTTAGCATAGGCTGAAATAAGTAATCTCATGAGAATGGGAGAGGGGGGCCGAGGAAGGGAGGAGTCAGTCACAGTAATTGAAAACAAAGAAATTGGACTGGAAATAAGATATTTGGAACCTTCCAAACTCTAGCTCTTGATTTTATGATGAAGTAATTCAGTATGTTTTTTTTTTTATTTCAATCTTTCCCACCCTAACACATGACAAATTGTTCCTTCTAATAGTCTTTTCTAATAAACCACATTTTTTAACCTGTAGTACTTCTCTACACAAAATATCTATTCACTTATGATGATGATGATGATGATGTATATATTATCAGATGGTCATTATAGACATTTTGAATAGGAAAAAATTGTACATTTACAAAGGTTATCCTAGGGAGAAACAGCTGAGAGCCAATTGCCTGTGAAAAGGATTGTTATTATATTAAAAATTGTTTTCACTATCTAGTATCAATGGCAAATTCTTAACATTTTACATATTTGTAAATCCACTTTATCTCTGAGGGGCAGAATTATCTTAAATTCAGTATACTCTATTAAACCAAAATGGCAACCTGAATCTTCAATACATTCTCTGTATGTTGCCCCACATGGGAAGCTGAATTATAATAAAAAGATTGTTGATAACAGTAACAAAGGACTCGAGGTAAAACAACTTTAAAATATTATAAGGCAAAGAAAGGGCTGTTTTCTAAGAGATCAAAATCTTTAAATTTGTTGTCTATCACAAGTTTTTACAGATATTAACACCCAGCCAATGGGAGAACTCCAAATAGCGGGTGATTGGTCTAAACCACATTTGCATCTGTGACCTTCCTTTTTCTCTGTCCTACCAAAATTTGCTAATCCCCTTCAAGTTGCCATTCTCTCCTTATATATGTTATAGTTTCAACATAGTTCTAGTTGGGGAATTTTTATTGTAAATGTTGTGGATGTGATCTCTTTCTTATTTATGTTTTTAATCAGAGATTTGATATCATAACTCGGAGAGAACACACTTGTGAAAGATTTGATGTAATCTCGTCTTCAGGATATATTCTTGGGTGTTTTTTTTTTAATCATGTGGGAGTCCAGTGAGCCCCTGGCCCTGGCTTCCCCTCCCTAAAGGAGACTCAGGCTTCAGTGTACAGCTGCCTGCCTGCCCCAGGACACAAGTTAAAATGCAACAAGCCTCCTCACAAGGAAACAATGTACAAATGGTATCATAGACTGTAATTTTCTCCAGGCCGTATAATTCCTTCCTATGGTAACATCACCAGACCCCATTTATGTGCTTCCTGTGACCCTAGCAGAAACTCTGCTATAAAATGTCTTTCTTCTGAGACCCTATATATTGCCTCTCATTTTCCAGCCTCTTCACAGAGCTCTAACTTCATTCTCTGGACCACTGCCACCAGAGAAAATCTCTCCTGTCTGTAAGCCCCAATAAAGAAAGCTCATGTCTGACATTGTGCTGAGTGTGTCCTTTTGTCTTGTGGTTGCCCCGTCCTGTGCTCTCCAAAAGCTGGATTAAAACAAATCATGTATGTGAAAGAATGGAGTGTATAATACATATCTGCATACATGCCATTCAACTCTTTAAAGCCCACATTGAATGTTAGTTGAGACTGTCATGATGTCCTTGTGATTATCCTTTTCAGTCCACAGAATCTTTTTTGTAGCTTGTATTGGTCTGTGTTGAAATCACAAGCCAATAATTGTGTAACCTGATGGAAGACAGTATCACCAGGCGCCAAGTGCTAAAGCAATAATTCTTGAATTATTTCAATGTCTGTGTGTATATACTTTTATAAATACAAAGTAGGTCTCCATGTCCTTAAAAAACTCAAGGCAGGCTCTCCAGAACGTTCCCTAGGAGAGCAAAGTGAGAAAATTGTAGAATTAGGGAGATCCAGTGAAAGTTAGACATAATAAAGGAGAAATAGGCTGGACAATAACAGGCCCAGTCCAATCCTGAGTTAGATTACTCTGATAGGGAAACCGTATCCAGAGTAGGATTATCCAACTCAGAAGTATGAAGTTTTCCAAGATTTTTGAACAACGTTACTTTGGGCAGAATTGTAATTTACTGATTTTTTATGTGTCACTGTGGAAGAAGCCACAATATAAAATATAGAGAACGGATGTTAGGAAAAGGAAATTCTAGACCAGAAAACAAAAAAGAAATAACAGAGGACTAGAGAAGTGAATGAACCAAATTAACAAGTGTAATAAAGAAAATGACTTAAAAAATCAACTGAGCTACATTCAAAGAATAATTGAAAGAAGTCCAACACCCAAGCTAGGTTCCATCCCCAGAGATTCTGATTTCACTGATGGGGGGGGGGGTGGCTTATTCATAGGCATTTTTTTTAAGCTCCAGAGGATTCAAATATGTGGCCAAGGTTGAGAATCACTGCACTAGAGTGGCAAAAAATTATACAGAATAGGATGTGGGAGAAAGACATGTTACTTAACTGCTAAAACATTCAATTGTTGAGCAGCCTTGAAGAGAATATGGCAGAGGAATTGTTTTTCACTAGGCCCCTAGGGGCTCAGCCTTCAGAAACATCAGCAGCAGCTTTAGTTCAGGAATCTGCTGAGGTTGGTTCTCTAGCTGGTAGAAATATGGGGAGAGGGGGAAAACACTCCGGGAGGCAGATTTCTTGAATTCCATAGCAAGAATCAAGGGTAGAAGTGAGGCACATAGCATTTAAGTATGCAAAATCCTCCTGAATCAAAATTCTTGCTCAAAAGAGAGACTAGCACCTGCTAAAATGCACATTCAATGCAGCATCAGTGGCCAGAAACGCAAGGCTTAGCAGTGAAATGGAAATTAAAAGGCTTTGCATATGCGGGTAGAAAGAGAAACAAACTTCAGGTAAGAACTGGTAACCAGACCTGCCTCTCTTATAAATTTATAGACTGCGCAGGAAAAAGGAATATCTGAAATGCCTCTCTGAGAGAAGAGACTTTGTGTGAGGGACACTTTTCCTAGTTCAGTGCTTCTCAAACCTTAGATGCATCAGAAAGACCTGGAGGGCTTTGTAAAAACCCAGGTTGCTGGGCCCTCTCTGCAGTTTCTGATTCATGAAGCCTGAAGGGGAGCCTGAGAATTTGCACTTCCGATTAGCTCTCAGGTGATGCTAATGCCACCAGGGTCCAGGGACCTCACCTTGAGAACAGCTGCTATGAGAATGGCGACACATATTGCCAAATTTAGGTCCTGGTGGGAGAGTTCTCCAAACTGAATCCATAGCTCTTCGACCTGAGACAACTGGCACAGACTGACCAATGAAACCGAGATTTTTTCATCTACTGTCCTTTCTTCAGATACCAAGTCTCTACTCTGGTCTCTGGCAACACAGGTCTCTGGCAATACTGGTTTGCAGGAATATAATGCTTTTTTCCTGTAATAACAATTGTAGAGGTTTGGAATTAAGCTGTTCTTTAAATTTGCTGGGGATAGCACCAGATTATGAAAATATTTCATATGCAATCAAGGATTTGTTCTCTTTTAATCTTGAGGCCATGAGAAACATGATAATGAACTAATAAGTTACTTGCACATAAGTTATTAGATTTAAGAGTCCTAAGTTCTGACTCTTAAGACACAGAACTACACCTGTGTCTTAAGAGTCCACTCAGGATGTAGTTACTGAAAGTGTCCAGCTTCGTAAAGAATCCCTCTAGCCAAGGTAAAGCAAAATGGGGTGAGTAAATGAGTAACACTCCCAAACCAATGGTCTCTCCCACCTTTCTTTGTAGAGTGTGTCTTAATGGTTTAGGTGACTGGGCAAAGCCAGATTGGGAGGCAAACGTACTCATAAAATTCCTAAACTCACTCAGTTTAGGATCCCCAAAGTGCCACTCAGTTCCTGAGCAGAATGCCAGGCCTTCAGCGGATAATATTTAAATGACAGGTTTGTTTTCCATTACCAAAAAAATATTTGAAATCCAGAACATTATTTGGATTTTCACTCTAGCATTAACTAGGGCTTTTATTAAAGAAAATGGAATGGAAATTTAAATGGATCTTTCTCCCCACTTTTTCTGCACAGTTGATAATAAATCTTGAAGCTATTTCTCTGTCATTACTATGCCAGGAATTGGCTTCTAAAGGTGTTAAAAGACTCTGAGCTGTTTGGAGTGGGTTACTAAAGATGTACTCTTATGGGTTTAACATACTGGCATGTGGCTATGTTAAGAGCAATGGAATTCTGCTTTAAAAATGAACCTGGTGCTCAAATTTACTTAAGTGATCCATATTAATTATCTAAAAGAATGTGACCATGAACATTTGGCAATGAAATCTGTATCTAATTTTCTGTTTTATCTTGAAAATAGATGAGGAAGAAATGCATTTGGCAAAAATTGCTCAATTTCCATATTTCTGACAAAGCGGCTTTCAGGGCAGAAGGATCATCTTACCTCTTTCTCCCTTAAATGCTTTGACAGCTAAAAGAGATTCTTGGATATTGTGTTCATTGTAATCACTTCAAAATTGTTGTTTTTCTGATTTTTAATAATTGAATTACTTAAGTTCAGAGAAAGGAATCCTCAATATTGGATGTAGCTAAAAGAAAGAGATTAAAGAGAAGCCGAAAAATAATGAAGTTTTTTTTAGCCAATGTCTCTCTGCATTGGCACTAAAAGAACCTGGCTTAAATTCTAGTCTGAATTTACTAGTTGAATAACTTTGGGCAAAGTTTTGATCCTTGGTTTTTCTTATTAAATATGGAGAACATATCTTCTTTCCAGGGATAATTTTGACAATTACTTTATGTTCAGGGTGTCATAAATGAATTTTGAATACAAAGAAATCACTGGCAAAGTCTGTCAGCATCATTTTTATTTCCTTATGAACCTGCATGATAGTATATTTCTTGTTGCTTCATTTATTAATACTTTCAAATACTTTAGCATAAAAATCAAACGGTTTAACACTTTTTAAAAGAAGCATATGGAAAGTCAATGAAAAAATATTAAAATCTCATTAGCAAAATTCTTTCCTGCCTTCTTCTAGAGTCTTCAGTGAAGAATAAGATCAGATATTTTCCCCCTATCTGGGAAAAAATATTTAGACTGACTGTTATATCTTCTTCCAATAAAAGGTATTTTATATGCAAACCATATATTTGAAACTTAAAAATATACTGTATAATTTAACCAAAATGAGATATAATTCCAAAGATAAAAGATAAAAACATTCATGTTTTTTGTCACCAGAGGAAACAATAGAAATAGTATTAATTTATTTACTTTTTGTTAAGATCATGTAAGATAATTTTTAGGCAAACTACCCTTTAGTATTAACAAAGTTCTATACCAATTTGTTGTATCGTACAGAGAATATATAGGATCCTTTTTATATATAATTAGCTAAAGTGGACTTTGACTTCCATAAGGATTTTGAGATTAACTTGATTCTGCTTAAGTGACTTCTGGTGTTACACAGACATCAACATGCATTCTAAAATTATTCTACCTGGTACCATATGACAAGTGAAAAGAATCCATTACTCAATTGTTAGTTAATAAAACTGCCTTTATTAAACTCTCTCTTCATTCCTACAATTCCACTACCTTTAATTTTCATTCCTTTTACAAACCTAATAGCTTCTTCATCTCTAGACATTTGTTTTTCTCCAAGCTGAATTAATTTATTTCAATTGTAGTTTTCTTTATGAGGATGATTCAAAACAATCTAGCCGCTCCTTTTTCTCTCTATGAAAGGGAACAATTGGCCTCAATTTTAAGATCTTTTAGGGGGTAATGGCAAGGAAAGCATCCTTCATTCAAGAAATTTCCTGTTTGCCTGCTATTATTGATATCTCTTTATTATTTATTGAGGAATATACATTATAGTTGATATTTATTGAGGAATGCATAATCCATCTCACTCCAGAAAGGATATGAGGCAATTTAAAAAGTGTGTAGGGTAATACCTCAAGAATACTACATGAGCAGATTTGAATGACTAGAAATTAAAGGTGGGCAGATAACATGAAATCAGTAAAGAATGAGCCAAAAATTAGGCTCCAGATTTCTCAATCACCAAAGCAAAATGACAAACACAATCAGTTCCAAGATATAAAGCCCAGAAAATTAATAAATTCTTTACAATTTGCAACCCATTCTGACACTGAAGCCTGAGAGAAATTTCTCCTCTGTATCCTTGTAAAAATCAGTGCATGTTATCATTGCAAATGCCCTCCACACCATCCTTAGGGTGAATACATTCAAGAGCGCCAAAGGACTTTGCCACATAACATTTCTTAGTGTGTATTGATGATATGGGCACACTGCAGAGGCAATTAAGTTAAATCTATATGCTACTAAAGAAATGTAGTATAGGTGAAGAGCAGCCTAATTGTCTGGAGGGAGCCAAGGAAACTTTACAGTAGGAATGGAGGTTCACGTCCCTTCACAGATCTCCACAAATCTTAACATATCTGTAGAGAACTTGACTGAGCAAAAGGCATTACTCCTAGGCAGGGCCAATATTTTTCTTATAAAACAATTTGAAGTACCCTCCAACCTACACAGAAATGGACAACCAAGAACACAAAGATTATGCCATGAAAAAGGCAGAACCAAATCCACCTTGGTCAGAAACACAGTGCAATTTAACCACTCAACTAATATCAAACTTTGAACAATGTAGTTTTCTGAAAAACCCCTTAGGGCAAATAGCAAAATCTTTCCCCAGACTACTAAATATGTTATATATATATATATATAATTAAATATATATATATATATACATTTAATTAGCTTGTTGACCATAACCCGGATACATGTTGAGGAATGGTTATCTGTAAGTTATTATTTTGAAGTAGTATTAAACCATTCTTTTTTATAGTAATTTAATGAAAGAGTCAGTGTCTATAAAGGTTACTTTTAGTGCACATTATCCACTCATAGGAGAATGTTTTTCTTTCTCTTTTAGGAGTGGTGGAACATCTGACATTCCATTCATCTAATACTAATAGCTGTATTGATATTTTAAGACTGGGGAGTGGAGTTGTCTGGGCTCATTGACTGGCTAAATGGCTGGATTCACAAATGCCTGCCTTGCAGTAATATAAGTTAAATTTGGTTTTCAGAAAAAAAGTTCAAGTTATTACTTGATGTATAAGTTTTCTTGCTGCATAACGAATTGCCATACATTTAGTAGCTTAAAATAATAACAATATTTTAGCTCACAGTTTCTGTGGATCAGAAGGTCAGGGCTGACACTACTGCTGCTTGGTGGGGGTGGAGGTGACTCACAAGGCCAAAATCAAGGTGTCGGCCAGGGTTGTGTTTTCTTGTGGAGCTCAAGGTCTTCTTCCAAGCTCACATGGGTAGGGCAGAATTCAGTTCCTTATGGCTATAGGACTTATGTCTCCATTTCCTCGCTGACTGTCAACTTTTCTCAGCTCTTAGAAGTCACCTGCATTCTTTGCCATGCAGCCCATACATCTTTAAAGACAGTGATGCAAAATTTCCCTTGCATTTAGTCTCTTGTGCTTCAAATCTTGTCTCAAAACCTTGATTTAATGCACTCAAAAGATTAGGTCAGCCAGAAAATCTTCCTTTCTTAAGGTCAACTGGACATATATAATCTAATTACAAGAATGATATCCCAATATATGCCCAATCTTAGAGATAAAAGGTTGTAGACACACTGAGAGATGGGTCTCATAGGGGGCACTTTAGAATTCTGCCTAAAAGCTATGTCAAAGTCTTTAAAGATTATCAAAGCTAAGACGAAAGGATCTGCTACATTGCCCTAAGATGCCCAGTGTTGAAAAATTATAAGAAACAAACTAGCATTTATTTCAGAAGCCTTATTCAGTTATTCCATAGATTTATAATTTAAGAATAGAAGATAAATTCTAGGCTAAAACAGGCAAAACCATATGCTTGGGGTTAGGGATAAAAAATGAAAAAGTTCATCCTGCCATTCTCCATGTGCTTATTCACCATGATTTATTCATGAACATACCGTTTAAGGGTATATTAGCGGTATTCAGTCTGAAGTGTCACATAAGATGAAGAACATTTGGAACAACCAACTTTAATTTATAATGATGAAATAAGGAAACTCACCAGGAGTCACTAGAATCTGGACTTCCAAAACTACATTCAAAATATTCACGTCATGAATAACTATGTTCTAAAATCCATTCACATTACTGGATCTATTGACTTTACTTTAGGTCTTCCCTTAAGGAATTTATAGACTAGTATCTGTATCTTTGTAAAGCAATTCATATTCAGAAAATGTTAAGATCTGAGCTAAAGTTCTTTTGAATTTCATTTCTCTTGTCATCTTATTTACCTATCAACATTTGTTGTTTATTTTTAGATTATTATTATTATTATTATTATTATTTGGTGTATGGTGGGTGGGTAGATTGGTTGGTTTCACTATTAGACCAAGCTTATAAATATATTTTTAATTATGTAAGTTTCTATTTTCAAATGTGTTATTTTTTTATTATACCATATCTGAATTCATAGGTATATCTATCTACAAACAGGTTTTCTGATGATGACTTTACCACAAGGGATTGTTACATCAGGAATTACTAATTCTTAGTGGTTGCCTGGAACCCTCAGTTGTTAAGGATTCTGAGTTTGTCTAGGCCACTGTGAAAGAATTCTGTGGAGCATTGGTGATACTTGCATTGGGTAAGGACTAGGGTGTACAGGATACAATGCAACCCTTCTGGTTCAGTGCAGCATGGTTGATTTTCCAGAATATGCAAATACAGAAGAAAGGTTGTATGGGAAATCATCTTAATATAGATATATTAATTAGCTCAAATTTCTTTATGGCAGGAATAACTGCAGGAACTCATGGGAATGCCCAGGGCCTCCTGGGCAGTGAAAAGTTTCCAGCAGTGAGGAATGGGTTAGAAAAGCTCTGCAGATAAAACTCACCTACTTCACAATTTTGCCTAGGGCAACTCTGGTCCCAAACAGTATCTCCTTTTTTGTGTATTTGGCTTTCTCAAGGGAATAAATGGAAACATAGAATCTACTCCCCAATCTTATTCAAAATGGAGGATGCACTTTTAGTGATCATTAAACCTTTCTGATGCTGTGATTTTTTTTTTTTTGAGGAATGACAAAATAAATTCAATCTAAGAGATTTAATTTGCTAGATATACATTGAAAGTTTTTTTATACCTATGAAAGATAACGAGAAGAGCAGAGCAGATGAGTTAAGCACTGGAGTGTGTTCTTTTTATATTCTAAATTGATGCATTAGATTGATGATATACAAGCCTCATGGAGAAAGATTATTGTTAATTACCATAAATTCTCAGCAGAAAATTCCCTTAACATAATAGAAGCCATACAGTGAAATTACTCAGTTAAATTAATAAAGATTTCCTAAATAGAATCGTAACCAAATGTGGAAAAGCAATTTTCTATTGAGCCTGAAACTTTACTAAAAATGTGGAAAAGGGAAAGGGAGAGAGGATATTGGTGAAAACTTTAGTGAAGATTTCACACTTGTATTTCATGAGGCAACATAATATGGAAAATATTTACTAACTTCTTAATAAAGATATATGTAAGTTCCAAACAACTTAAATGCATACTTTTACCTAAATATTTCAAAGTTCATATATCTGGTTATCAAAAATAGTTATTTTATGAAGATTTACATTAGAAACGCTGTGCACAAAATATGTTATGATCCTGTACAAGTGATGTAGCTTCCCTTTTGTTTATTTATACTAAATTATTTTTTGATCAATGTTGGACATTAATTACACTCTAATATTTCAAGGTCTGTTTGTTTTCTGATTTAGAAAAATTAGTCTGTACCCTTTGGTTATGTAAAAGCCCAGCATTTAATTATGACCATGTCATATCAGATTTGCACAATGGGCTGTGACCTTGCCAATGCCCACATTATTGCTGGAGAGATAATCAGTCATTTAGGGAAGCACATTTACTTTT
>PVKH010005352.1:0-22202 GCA_004027955.1 Chaetophractus vellerosus
GTTTTTTTTACTCTGTTTCCATATATACAATCTTACATTTCCTTTAATCATATTCAGATATATATATTTCAATGCTGTTAATTGTATTCACAAGTTTGTGCTACCATAACCACCATCCATTATCAAAACATTTCCATCATTCCAAATAGGAACCCTATACATTTTAAGCCTTAACTTCCCATTCCCTATATGTCCCCACCCACCTTCCCTGATAACCTGTATTCCAGATTCTGACTCTATGAGTATGCTTATTCTAATTGTTGCAAATAAGTGAGATCATACAATATTTGTGTCTGCCTTATTTCACTCATCACAATGTCTTCAAGGTTCATTAATGTGGTTGCAACTATCAGGACTTCTTTCCTTTTTATACCTGAATAATATTCCCTTGTATGTCTATACCACATTTTATTCATCAGTTCCTTAGTTCATGGATACTTTGGTTGCCTCTATCTTTTGGAAATTGTGAATAATGCTTCTATGAATATGAAAATATGTGTTCGAGCCCCTGCTTTCAATTCTTTTGGATATATACCTAGAAATGGGATTTTTGGGTCATATGGTAGTTCTATACTTAGCTTTCTGAGGAACTGCCAAACTGTCTTCCACCATTTTACGTTGCCACTGGCAGTGAAGGAGTGTTCCTATTTTTCACATCCTTTCCAACACTTGTTATTTTCTGTTTTGTTTTGTTTTGTTTTTAATTGTAGCCATCCTAATGTGTGTGAAATAATAATTTGTGGATTTGATTGATGGCTAATGATGTTGAACATCTTTTCATGTGCTTTTTGGGCATTTGTATATCTTCTTTGGAAAGATGTCTGATCAAGTCCTTTGCCCAGTTTAATTTGGGTTGTTTTTCTTTTTGTTGTTAAGTAGAAGGATATCTTTTTATATACTCTCTATTTATCCTTTATTGGACATGTGGCTTCCAAATATTTTCTCCTCTTGTGTAGGTTGTCTTTTTACATTCATGATAAAGTCCTTTAAGGAACAAAAGGTTTTTTTAATTTTTAATTTTGATTATGTCCCAAATATCTATTGTTGTCTTATTTTGCTTGTGCTTTGGGTGTAAAGTCTAAGAAACTATTGCCTAACACAAGGTCCTGAAGATGCTTCCTTACATTTACTTCAACAAGTTTGATAGTTCTAGTTTCTATAGGTATGTCTTTGATCCATGTTGAGTTGTTTTTGGTATATGGTATGAGGTAAGTTTCCTCCTTAGTTTTTTTTTAATGGAGATCAATTTTCCAGCACCATTTGTTGAACAGACTATTCTTTCCCAATTTAGTAGTCTTTGCCACCTTGTCAAAAATCAGTTGGCCATAAATGTGAGGGTTGATTTCTGAGTTCTCATTTCAATTCCCTTGGTCTATATGTCTGTCCTTGTGCTAGTAACACACTGTTTTAATTACTGTGGCTTAATAATAAGTTATAAGATCAGGAAGTGTAGCCCTCCAACTTCATTCTTCTTTTAAAAGATGGCTTTAGGGAACCAGCTGTGGCTCAATTGGTAGAGCCCTGGTTTACCACATGGGAGGCCCCGAGTTCGGTTCCCAGGGCCTCCTCAAGAAGGCAGGCCGCCTTGAGAAGACAAGCCATGGCGAGTTGGCAAGCCGCTGTGGGTAAGGCAGGCCGCTGCGGGCAAGGCAAGCCACCATGGGCAAAGGCAAGCCGCTACGAGCAAATGCAAGCCCCTGTGAGCAGGCAAGCCCCCGTACGGTGAGCAGACTCGGCGGGATGCCGCAGCAGGGGGAGAGAAGCAGACACAGAAGAACGCAAAAGCAAAAATGAACACAGCAAGAACAAGCAGCAAGGGTGGGGGATATATAAATAAATAATAAATCTTTAAAAAAAACAGATGGCTTTAGCTATTCAGAGCTCCTTCCATATAAATTTGATGAGTGGCTTTTCCATTTCGGCAAAGAAGGTTGTTGGGATTTTTATTGGGATTGCTTTGAATCTGTAAATTGTATTTGGTAATATTGCCATATTAATGATATTTAGTCTTCTAATTCATGAGTATGGAATATCCTTCCACTTATTTAGGTCTTCTTTAATTTCTTTTTAAATATTTTGTGGTTTTCTGTGTACAAGTCCATTACATCCTTGCTTAGATTTATTCCTAGATATTTGATTCTTTTAGTTACTATTGCAAATGGATTTTTATCTTAAATTCTTGTTCCAATTATTCATTGCTTGCATATAGAAACAGAACAGATTTTGGGGTGTTGGTCTTGTACTCTGCTACTTTGCTGAACTCAGTTATTAGCTCTAGAAGCTTTGTTTTAGATTTTTCAGGATTTTCTGCATATAGGATCACATTATCTGCAAAGAGGGAAAGTTTTACTTCTTCCTTTCAAATTTGGATACCTTTTATTTATTTTTATTGTCTGATTGCTCTGGGAAGAGCTTCCAGTAGAATGGTGAATAGCAGATGTAACAGTGGATATCCTTGTCTTGTTACTGATCTTTGAGGGAAAGCTTTCAGTCTCTCACCATTAAGTATGATGTTAGCTATGGGCTTTTCACATAGGTCCTTTATCATGTAAGTTTTCTTCCATTCCTAGTGTTCTCCATATTTTTATCAAGAATTGGTGCTGAATTTGTCAAATGCCTTTTCTGCCTCAATTGAGATGATCATGTGGTTTTTTCCTTCATTCTGTTAATGTGGTGTAATATATTAATTTTCTTATGTTGAGCCAAACTTGCACACCAAGAATAAATCCCACTTGATCATGGTTTATAATTCTTTTTGTTGTTGTTGTTACATATCCCTCCCCTTTCTGCTTGCTTTTGCTGTGTGTTCATTTTTTGTGTTCTTCGATGTCTGCTTTGTCTCCCCCGACTGCGGCGACACGCCGAGTCAGCTCACTTTGCAGGCGGCTTGCCCCGCTTGTGGGCAGCTCTGCTTCTGTTCCCGGGTGGCTTTTTTGTTCCATTCGTGGGTGGCTTTGCTCCGTTCGCAGGTGGCTTTGCTCCGTTCTCAGGTGGCTCGCCCTGCCTGTGGCGGCTTTGCCCTGCCTGTGGCGGCTTTTTGCCCTACCCACGGAGGCTCTGCCCCACCCATGGCGGCTTTGCCTTCTCAGGTGGTCTGCCCACTCAGAGAGGTCCCTGGGAACCGAACCCAGGGCCTCCCATGTGGTGTACCAGCGCCCTATCCACTGGGCTACAGCCGGCCCTGGTTTATAATTCTTGAATATTTTGGCGTTTTTTCTGCCTAGGATTTTACTGAGGATTTTTGCAACTGTATTAATAAGAGATATTGGTCTACAGTTTTCTTTTCTTGTGGTATCTTTATCTGGCTTTGGTATGAGGGTGCTGTTGGCCTCATAGAATGAGTTACAGAGTGTTTCTTCCTCTACAATTTTTTGGAGGAGTGTGAGCAGAATTGGAGTAATTCTTTTTTCTTTCTGCTCCTTAGCCTGACTCATTTCAAGTATGTTGTCTTCAGGTACACAGATTCTTTCTTCTGCCAACTCCATTCTGCTCTTGAAACCTCCTGGGCATTTTTCTTTTCAGTTTGGTTCCTTTTAAAAATTTCTATCTCTTTACCTTGACTCTTTTATTGATCACTCATTGTTTTCCTGAAATCCTGTAGTTCTTTCTCTGTACTTTCCTTTATCTCCTTAAGCATTTTTAAGATCAATTTTAAAGGCTTTATTTGCTTTGTGCACATTCTTGTCTTCTTCACCGGTGTTTTCTGTATTTTTATTCTCCTCCATTGGATGGGCCATCATTTCCTGTTTCTTTGTTTATCTTGTACTCTTTTGTTGTACAACGTACATGTTAATATTTTAAGATGTTAACTCTGGGATTTACTCCCTGGGATGTCTGTTCCCTGGCATGTAACCAGTTGGAAATAAGACGGAGATTTTCTTAAGCTTCAGCCCTTCTATCAAGGCCGATGTAGTGTGCAGGGTTTTCCCTGTCTTACTGGGCATCTTTCTTGTCCTGGGCTTTTCCTTGTTAAAGTTCCCCTGTTTAAAGCAGTATTTCTCCTGGGTATCTGAAGCTAGCGGGCCTTTGTTCCAGTCTGTCCATCTCTATAGTTTTTCATTCACCTTTCATGGTCTCCTGCTGCTTTTGTCTGGAGGGCAAATTCTGGAAGGAGGGTCACTTCAGCAAGGGCTTTCCCAATTTGGTCTTTACCATCTAAAAGAGGGCTAGGGATCCATGAAGGAGGTACAGACTGACTCCAAAGTGGAGGAGGTGAGGAAGTGCATCAAAATCTTCTCCAATGTTTCCCTAAGCTGAGCTTTTCTGGCCTTCCCAGCAAATGCAGCCCTTAAATTAACTGTCTTCCACAACTCTGAGGAAGCCCTGTGTCTCTAAATCTCCACTGTCTATGCCCCTGTCCAGGATGGGATTGAAAAAATGACCACTGCTCTCTTTGTCCAGGCCAGGCTGAATCAATAGCTGTGCTCAGAGTCAGGACCCAGTGATCTAGATCCACTAATTAAAAACTATGATCAGTGATTGGCCATGCCTGACCTTGCTGTTGGAGAAGAGGATTTTTTCATCCATTTCTGTCACCGGCCACTAGCAAGGGACTGAACCCCACAGCAATCTGCCACAATAGTGGGGGATGGGTGCTGGTAGCTGCTGTGTGGAGAGCAATTTACAGTTTTTACCATAATTTATCGGCCTTTCCCTTCTATTCTTCCATGGATGCTGAAGAGTGTTATTCTGGCCTCTGGAGTTTCAAAATGGTTGTTTCAGACAGTTACTGGTTGTTTAATAGCTGTTTTGGTGGAAGGACTGAGTCTTGGAGCTCCTTACTCTGCCTTCTTTCCTAGAAGTCCTCCTTTCTATTTCTTAACACTTTACAGTAGCTATCATTCATTTATTTATTCACTCAAAAATACTTACTGATCACCTACTAGATATCAGGGACTATATTAGAACATAAGAATTGATTCGATCTTCATGTCTAAAGAGTATGTGAGTTTAGTATGTAGATGGAATTGAAGAGAAGAAAGAACATACACAGACACACTAGTTAAAAAGATGGCTCAGTAATCCAAAGAAGAGATGATGGTACTTTGGTCTAGAGTGATATATAGAGGAAAAGTAGAAGTTTTTGAGATAGAATGGGAAGCAAATGGGATTGAGTCAATCTTTCAACTGGGAAAGAGGGAAGAATCAATAAAGTTTCTCCTGTTTATGGTGAGGTACCATTTCCTGAGAAATGAGAATATCAGGATTTGGTGGAATGGAGATGATGAGCTTATTTTTAGATGTACTGAGAATGAGGAAACTTTAACTAATTCAAGTGGATATGACCAGAAGACTGCCAGACATGGAGGCCTGAAGTTAAGGAGAGAGGTTTAGACTATAGTTATAGACCTGAGAATTGTGAATATAATGAAATAATGGGGATAGGTGAAGTTATCAACAAGAGCATGTAGAGTAAGGGAGGAAGGTCTGGAACAAACAGTAAGGAATGGCAATAGTCAAAACCAGGGCCACCAAACTTTTTCTGTATAGGGGAAGGTAGGAAATATTTTTAAATTCATGACCATATGGTCTCTATTACAATTACTCAATACTGCTGTTGAGCATGATAGAAGCCATAGAAAACATGATAATGAATATGTTTTGTAAACTTTATTTACAAAAACAGGTGGCAGGTCAGACATGGCCCAGGGGACGTAGTTCACCAGCCCCTGTTCAAAAAGCCATAGAGCCAGCAGTGAAGTATGTAAAAGGAAAACCAGGAGAATGGGTATAGAATCCAACAGGAAGAGAGTGTCTCAAGAGAGAGGGAATAGTCTAGGATTTTAAATACTATAACACAATGTGTAAGAATTATAAATCAATCTTACATTTTTTGCCTTGTAGTGGAGTTTAACCCAATTACACCTCATTTGAGAAAAATCAATAACTTTTAATTGGACCTTGTGCAAAATTGGAAATTTTTAATTGCCCCTAAACCTCCATTTGTAATCTTGCCAATTTATATAGATTATTGGAGACTTTTAACAAATATTTGTGTTCTCTTTTAGAAATTCCTTTGTTTTTTCTTTTGCATTCATTTTTCAACCCCTTTCACAATAACTAGAGAGATCTCTTATATTAACTTAAGAGTTAACAATATATCCTCTTCAGCTTGTCAGCTCCCAGCAATTCTGGAAATAATGTATAAAACAATATATTATACATGATTTTAGATTGTTTTTCATCACTTCACTATGCTGGGCCATGAGGCCTACCCAAGTACTCAGTCTGTCTGGGTACTCTATGCACAGTGTCATCTGCCCAGCCCCAATCCATGTTAATTTAACATTGTCAACATTACAGATATAGAGTTGTCCCTCCTATACATGCTCAGTTTTCACAGATTTTTTTTTATGAGGCCATGTCTTGGTGATCAGGACATTTTGCATGGACAGCAAGTTGTCTTTGGATACCTCTATATTAGTTTGAACATGATGCCTTCTCTAGGAAATTAAGGTTCTGAGGTTCAGATATTTTCTCAGATCATCACTGGTTCTGCCTGTCTTCAAGTTGCTTTAATGTTTTGCTCTAAAAATATATGTCTTCATCTCATTCCTTTTAATTATTTATTTCTTAGCCAAAATATACTTACCTGGTATAAATGATTACCCTAGTCTTGATTGCCCTATTTTTTAAATTATCATTTGATTTATTTCCAGTTTGGCAACATCATGTCTTCAAATAATTCTTAAGAGTCCATAAATAGCCTATTTTCTGAGCATTTGCCTATCAGCAAATAAAATTCCATTGACTTAACTGACAAATGATAGATTGATTTGATATATTCTTTTGTCATGCCCTTCTCTCTGCGAAGCATCTTGGATGCAAGTTTACTTAGATGCTTAAGGTCATTCTCATTTTCATGCCTTTATAAATAGCCAAGCTTTTGCTCTACCTGGACTTATACACAGTAGCAATGTATTATTTGAACATATAATTTAAAAATTGCCATCATATGTTTTTCTTTTAGCCGAGGGAGGTTTCTTCATACATATTTATTTTCTTTTACTTTTCTAGTTTTTTTAATAAATGCCTTATTTTGTTCCATCATTTTAATCTCATTGTCCTTTTTACTCTACATGATTGGTTCTTTTTGTGGTAACAATCTAGTTCTTTAAAACTTCCAATGAGCAGATTACAATTTGATTTAAAAGTGTTAGTATCTTTGCAATCAGTTTATTTCAGTAATCTTCCTTTTCATCTCAGGTTATAGTTCATTCTTTATTTTTCATTTCATAATTTATTTTTGGTTTCTTACAGTCCATCCTTTTATTTTATATTTTTCTGGCAACGTAATGCAAATGATCCTCAAGATCTTTCTTAGATTTTGTATGAAATCTTTTCTAAAATTATTATTTTCTTTATATATATGGTTGCAGAAATTTTTGTGTCTCCCTCCTATGCCTTCCTCTTTACTTGTGCTTGATTAAAGAAAGGCCAGGTCTACTCTGTCTGTGGAGTGTGCAGCCACCCTTGGTCACCGTCAATGTCTATTTGAGTGTTAACATAATATTTTCTCAGATTTTAAGCTAAATGTCAGGTTTACAAATAAAACTCTGTTTCGGGTAGAATTAAAGATAAGTGGTTTAAACGAAGATGCCCAAATACAGTAGCTTGAATCAGATAGAAATTTAGTTCTTACATAAGAGTCTGGAGGTGGTTATTCATGCTGTTTTCCTCATGTTAAGTCAAGCTGGACCACTACCCCATCGTGTTCCAGTCTGAGAGAAGAAGGGAAACAAGCGGACATGAAGGGCAATGACTCAGCTAGTGACTCAGGAGTTATATATATCATTTCCACTTATTCCATTGCTGAAAATTAATCACACCACTCCAATACCTGTGAGGGAATCTAGTTAAGGCCAACCTTAGTTTAATAACTACATGCTCTGTTAAAACTATTACTATTGAAGAAAGAGAAAAGGATTTGGATGGTAACAACCCATAGCTGTAATGGTTCTGTTCACACGCTCTCCTTTTTTTTTTCCCTGTGAAAAGGAAGTTTTCCTAGATAATGTATGTTACAGTTTGATGTAATTATGAATTCCAAAAATCCATGTTGAATCATGCTTATAAACTGATCTGTTCATCTGGGCATGATTGGGTTATGATTAGGGCGTTGACTGGGCCAGTCAGTAGGGCGTTGAGCCCCGCCCCTCGGTGGGTGTGGTCTCAAGTATAAACGGCAAGGCCAAAAACAGAGGGAGCAGATTTGAGAAACAGATTTTTGAGAAGTAGTTCTGATGTTGGAGAGGAGCACCCCAGGAGAAGACAAGTAAGCCATTTGCCTGATAGTCTACAGCTGCAGCCCTGGGAAGAGAGGACCCCAAAAAGCCTGAACCCTGGCAAATGTTGGCAACTGTCTTGCTCCAACACGTGGACTTTGGTGAGGGAAGAAACTTATGCTTTGTGGTCTGGTAACTGTAAGCTTCTACCCCAAATAAATACCCTTTATAAAGACCAACCAATTATTGGTATATTTTGCAAAGGCACCTCTTTGGCTGACTAATACAATGTACAAAGCTGTCAATCTTTTTTTCTTGGAAGCACTGGAGTAAATGTTTTCTAAATTCTTCCAATCTCTGTCTCAATTTACTGTTGACTTCACACCTCAGAATATAACGCCTTACTTTCTGTCTGTGTACACCATGACCTGTCTTATTGTAGTTTCTGAATGTACATAAAAAGGAAGGGCTGATCGAGTGAAATTGCCTCGGGCCCATTCAAGGAATCATTGAAAAGTGTGCAGGGGGAACAATGGAAGGTGGCAAAGGGATATCTGCTTCTGTGTGTTAAATGACAGTAAAATGGCACTACTCAAAATAGCTAGAGATACCGTTGGTCAGTGTATTAGTCAGCCAAAAAGGTGTCTTTGCAAAATATACCAAAAATTGCTTGGTCTTTATAAAGGGTATTTATTTGGGGTAGAAGCTTACAGTTACCAGGCCACAAAGCATACTGTTTCTTCTCTCACCAAAGTCCACGTGTTGGAGCAAGACAGCTGCCGACATCTGCAAGGACTCAGGCCTTTAGGTTCCTCTCCTACCAGGGCTGCATTACTCTCCGGGCTTAGCTTCTGTTTCCTCCACAAGTTCAGCTGTAGACCATGAGGCTCTCTACACTTTGCGTCTCTCCTCAAGGCCAGCTGTAGACTATCAGGTGAACGGCTCACTTGTCTTCTCCTGGAGGGCTCTTCTCCAACATCAGAACTGCTTCTCAAAAATCTGCTTCTCCAATCTGCTGCCTAGCTTTTTACACTTGAGACCACACCCACCAAGGGGCGGGGCTCAGCCCAGTCAACGCCCTAATCATAAACCAATCATGCCCAGATGAACAGATCAGTTTACAAGCATGATTCAATTTATATTTTTGGAATTCATAATTAGATAGAACTGTCAAACCATTACAGTCAGATTGAAATTTTTTTACCTTCCTCTCTACTAGAGATGAAAATGTATTATTGGAGTCACTGGAGAAAATAAAGAACAGAATCAAAACTCCTTAACTTTAGTGTTTAAAAAGCAAGTACTTTCTGATTTTGCCATGGGTCCACGCAGAGGAAAGTCACCTAATCAGTCACACAGCCATTATTTTCTGGGCATTTGGAGGACGTGCACTGCAATGGGGTTTTTTTAGAGTTACGCATTTTATTCATGAAACTGTTGTAGCAATGGCTAATAGTTAATCCATTTTCCCAGGAGGTAGCATACAGAGAGGAGACTATGTTTGCCTTATCAATCTACATGACAGAGGGTTATATACTTTGTAAAGAAAAAAAAAGAACACAAAAGTGTTTGTGTGTTCTTGTTTAGATAAAGTCTTAACTTGTACAGTGTCATTTTGTTACTATGCTAGGTTCTGTGGGAACTACAAAGATATATGAAACACAACAATAAAGTTAAAGGGCTAATTTTGTTTTCCCCACAAATATGTCAGTGTTAATATGTTCACACAAATGAGCTCCTGTCTACAAACTAGTTGCCTATGGATAATGTAGGACAGATAATTCTAAAAGTACACTTATTTTCAAAATAACATTTTAAACTCCTTTTTGGGATTGGTTCTGCATAAGAGGTTTATACTTTCAACTATTCTCCCAAGATAACTCACTCTTTTTTCTTTGCCAACATAGACTTAATTTTGGTAAATTTCCAACAGCCATTCTTTCCAAGTTTATTAATTATGATGTGAGCATATTTGCTGATACTAATTGTAGTTAGTTGTGTGTGAGGTAATTTTACTTCACTGAATATAGAAAAGACCACCTCTACAATCCATGCTCCAGTCTAGGAAAACAAAATATTTTACATATGTCCATTTTTTCCCAATTAATTAATTAATGTAAAGTTAATAAAACTCAAAGCAAAGCTGTTTTACAAACTTGAAACTTATATAACCATGTTTATCTCTGTGAATAAATCACCAAGTAAAATTTTGGAAGGGAGAATTATTAGGAACTTATTTTAATTCATGTGGAATTGTATATAAACTCAATTTAATAAAACTTTTCATACAATTGTAGGAATAGACTAATTCGGTTAAACAAAATGATGAGTTCAGAAATAGACATATGCATGTATGAGAATTTATTATATGATAATAGAATTGTAGAAAAAGATTTTAGTTTCCTATTTCATAGGGTATAATAATAAATTCCTAAGAGTTCTACTTCTGGGTATTTAATTATTGCCTAATCAAAATTTTCTTTTAAAACTTTTGAATGTTTGGATCAGATGTAAAAAGTCTTCTTTGCCCAAATATTGTGTTACATGCCTCCATATCTTCCTAGTATGCTTATCGTTTTTAATGTTTATTTCTCCTCTGAATAGTGCAATGAAAATTTTTAAATGAAATCAGAGTTAAAAGAAAACTGAATCCGTCATTGTAATGTCATGCAGAAAAATTCCAATGTCCCCAAAATGCCCATGTTACACCTTTTCTTCCCTCTCCCTTACCTATTTTGTCAAAACCTTTTGAAATTTTATGGTACAAAGTGTAAACCATAATGTAAACTATAGACCCATGGTTAGTAGCAATGCTTTAATATGATTTCATCAATTGTAACAAATGTACCACACTAATGAAAGATGTTAAAGGGGAAAAAAGTGTGAGGGGGTGCGGTATATGGGAAGTAACATTTATGTACTCTAAAGCTTCTTAAGAAAAACATATATATATAAATATAAAATGGTGGTAATCATACCTACTTGTTGGCCTTGCTATGAAAATAAAATGAGATCATGTAAAAAAAAAGAAAGAAAGAAAGAAAGAAATATATGGCTGAAGACATCTAAAGGACATAGGACATGGAAAAAGAGGTCACATGATGCAGCCAGAACCTGGAAGTCAATGGAACCTGGAAGAGAAAGGAGAAGAGGCGACCATGTGCATTGCCAAGTGACAGAAAGGCCAAGAAACTCCAGATTGCAGGCCAGCTAAAAAATACTGACTCCAGGAAAAGGCAAGTTTTCTAGCCTCTGAAAGCATGAGTGAATATAAAATAAAATAAAATAAAATAAAATGGAATAATTGATATCATGGGAAAATATAAGCAACATATACTTACAGAAAAGTCTTAATGTGCATTATGGTAAAATACATCTTATAAAAGGATAAGAAAAATATTTACAGAAATTATGTATAACTCTAGCCTATAATATATATTTTTTAATTCATTTAAAATTATTTCCTATTAACTCTAGAATCAAATTCTAGATTAAATGTTAGGAGAAAAAGCAATCAAATTGTTTTTCACATAATAGAAAATATCATGTCTTTATTGTGTTTCCTCCTTCTGAAATACACAAAAGTAAATAAATACAATGCACATATATATAATGTACAATTTGATGAGTTATAACATGTATACACACCCATAAAGCCATCACCACTGTCAAGATAGTGAATATATACATTAAAAAAAGTTTCCTTAAACTTTTCTCTATTCCCTTTCTCCTACTCCACACTTTCTCCTAACCCACAATTACAAATATGATTTCTTCATAATTCTTTAGTTTGCACTTTTTTACAGTTTTAAGTAAATGGGCTTTACAACCTTTATTTTGTGTATGTATCTGGCTTCTTTCAGCTTAATTATTTTGAGATTAATCCATGTTGTTGCATGTACCAATAGTACATTCCTTTCTATTGCTAAATAGTGTTCTATTGTATAGAGATGTCAAATTTTGTTTATCCATTCACAAGTTTGTGGACATTTGAGTTGGTTCCAGTTTGAGAATGGTGCAAACAAAACTGATATAAAAATTGTGTAAAATCTTTCTATAGACATTGTTGCAGTTTGGCAGTTTGATGTAATTATGAATTCCAAAAATAGATATTAGATCATGCTTGTAAATTGGTCTGCTAATCTGGGAATGATTAAGTTATAATTGGGGCTTTGATTGGGTCCTGTCAGTAGGGTGTTGAGCCCCACCCCTTGGTGGGTGGGGAATCAAAGATAAAAGGCATGGCAAAGGATAGTGTTGGAGCAGGTTTTGGGTAGCAATTTTGATGTCGGTGTTCTGGTGATGAGGGAGAGAAGGCCCCGAGATAGAGAGGAGCCATTTGCCTCAAATTCACAGCTGGCCTTGTGGAGTGAAGCAAAGCCTTGAGAGCCTCATAGTCTATAGCTGACCTTGTGGAGGAAACAGAGGAGCTAAGCCCGGGAAGAAAGGCAGCCCCAGGAAGAGAGGAACTCAAGAAGCCTGAACCCTGGCAAACGTCGACAGCTGTCTTGCTCCAACACGTGGCAATGGACTTTGGTGAGGGAAGAAACTTACCCTTTATGGCCTGGCAACTGTGGACTTCTACCTCAAATAAATACCCTTTATAAAGACCAACCAATTTCTGGTGTTTTGCATCAGTACCCCTTTGGCTGACTAATACAGACATATGCTTTCAATTTTCTAGAAGTGTAATAACTGGATCAAATACATGTTTACAACATCACAGTCATAATTTCAATGTGCTGTATTTTATGTTGAAGTTTCATAGCAAATTCTTTTTTTGATTATTCATTGATATTTAATTTCATTGATATTTAATCAGTTAAATTGTCATTGAAACATACCTTCATGAAATGGAATTTCTGAAAATATAGATCCGTCATATTGCTAAAAGTATACCTACATTCTATAGAATTTAGAAATAACTGAGAAAATGTAGAAATATCTATATCACTGTAGCTTCAGATTAAAAACAAAACCAAAAAACAGCTTTTCCATGTGTTTATCTTTAGCAGTTGAGCTCAAGTATCTCCAAGCCATATATAAAATCACAGAGATAGAAAACTGAATGAACACTTGTGATTTGGCATAGAAGGCAGACTTTATCTTGTATTGTATGGCACCCCTCACTCTCTGGCAGATAACAAGTACAGGCCATTTAGAAATGACTTCTTACTCTGTTGTATGAACCCCACCCAAGTCTATTATGTGAAATATGCCCAAGATAAAGGTTAATTTGGAAAAATGGGAAAGTATGCCTATTGTTCCCTTTCCTAGTAACTATTCATCCTTTGTCTTTGTTTAAAAGGTCTTAAGAAGCCCTGAAAACATTGCATTTATTGTCTTTTTTAATTCTTTAGTTTAAATATGGACTATATGTACGTTTATAGTATGATCCAAACTGCAGATCAAATCCCTTTTTTTAGTATTCTCTCCATCTAATTTATGACTTTTTAACTTTTCTTTTATTCATCGCTGCCTTTTTAACATCCTATCACCCTGGTTTTTCCTATAACTCTTCCCTTTTTCTTTTCTTTCTGTCTTCTTTCCATCTTCTCTATCACTTTTCAGTGATCAGTCTTTTGAAAAAACATTAGATTGGCAAAGTTGAGATTTATACTCCAAAAAATGATTGTCTTTTTATATTTTTATAGGTAATGCCTAATTTGTTGATAGTTTATTACTTTGAGTTGAAAAAAAAATAAAACTGGGGTGATCTAAGACTAAATAATAAGTGGGTGTGGTGCAGGGAAAGAAAGGAAGAAAGAGAGAGAAGCATTTAGAAAGAGAGATTTGTGTTATGGTAGAATTAAGGGAAAAATAGAATAAAATGTGGGATTAATTTCAATGCCACTCACATCATAGTCATCTGATCTTTTATTATGAGGAACAAACAACTTAGTGAATAACTGCCTCTCTTTTTCCCGCTGCACATATACATTCTCCAGCATGCATGCACACATATTGGTGAAAGTCTTTAGTCATAAAGATTCAAGTTAGATCTTTATTCTGCCATTGACTATATGAGTGAACCTCAAATAAATTACTAAGTACTCTAAATCATATTACTCCTTTACACAATGAGGACACTAATGCTTGTTTCTCAGGTTGTTGTCATAGTTAATTAAGCAACTTCTTATACATAAACTATTGGCTTAGCATAAAGCTTGGTGCTTAGTAAAGACTCAGCTGTGGCAGAATCTTCTAGCTTTTCACCAAAATGCTTTTTCTTTCTTCCCTCAGTCCAGAGCGAGATTCCATTTGCTGTCTGCCTTTGATAATAGGAGAGCCATTTGACAGAGGTCTTGTGAATAATGTGATTAAAAGAGATGTGCACCTTTGCTAGCTCTGGTCAATAAATACCTCTCATGCATCATCCTCCATTGTTTTCCCTTCTAGCAGGTGATAGAGCCTGACCTTGGAAGTTGACTCTGGAAGCAGCCTGGCTTCCTGAATGATTGTGTAGCAAACACCCCTTTCATCTCCAAATCAATCACTTTTGATTATTATTTAAGTAAGAAATAATATTTATTGTTATTGAGTTATTATAAATATGAAGAGTCTATATGTGGCACAGAAATTGGAAACTTGATTTGCATTGCAGTGATAAAACCTAAAATACGCAGCAGACTTAATGGTTGATCCAAAAGGGGGATGACAGGCATAGGTCTGTAAGGAAATAGATTCAGCAGACTAGAAAGTTGGAGAGAGGAGGCCGGCTGTAGCCCAGTTGGTAGGGCACCGGTTTGCCACATGGGAGGCCCCAGGTTCGGTCCCCGGGCCTTCTCAAATGGGCAGACCGCCTCGAGAAGGCAAGCCGCCGCGGGCATGGCACGCCGCCGTGGGAAAAGGCAAGCCCCCGCAAGCAAGGGTGAGCCCCCACGAGCAGGCGGGCCGCAGCGCAGGTGAGGTGAGCTGACTCGGCAGGTTACCCCAGCAGGGGGAGACAGGCAGACACAGAGGAACGCAGAGAAAAAATGAACACAGCAAGAACAAGCAGAAGGGGGAGATGTATAATAAAAAAAATAAAATAAAATAAATAAAATTAAAAAAAAAAAAGAAAGTTGGAGAGAACTGATATGCAAAACCTTACGTACAACTCTGATAACTCTGAATGCAGACTAAGTAATTATTTGGAGAGCTAGTTAAAAAGAGACAGAAGAATGGTGTATGTTTTGTTTACTCCTTGCCGTTTATATCCAGTTATTACAATAAAGAGATGAACATTTATTGTAGAGTTCCTGGTTTGACAGCAGAAATGGATGGCAATAGAGTTCAGAATTTATGGATTTTTTTAAGGCTTGAATAAAAATTCCTTTTGTTACCCAAGAATAGGAATTAAGACTGAAAAATCATTTAGTTGAGAATAATAGCTTAGATTTAACAGTTTAGCAAAGGGATCCACCCCTGTGGCACAGTGATTATTCAAATGGTTTCAACTACCATTTAGTCTAGGAAAAAAAAAAGCACCAGTGTTAGAAGAAAAGAAACTAAAAAGAAAAAGAAAACTTCTATTGTCCCTAAGCAATTGTATATTCTAGGAGTTCGGTTACCAGAAATTATATGCCAGTTTTCGCAAACCAAACAGGCATGTGACATGAGCTATCCTAAAAGATTTTCATATTCACAAATTCAGGAAGGTACAAGGGAAGGGTCCTGATTTCTGGCCTAAATACATGGCCTGGTTCTGCTTTGTGTCCTTTGGTAGTTCATTTAAATATCTTGAATCAATTTCCTAATTTATAATGGATGATGGAACTGATGACTTAAGTGCCTTTTAAATGATTTCTGTACTTCCAAATATAGGCTGGTAGTAACTATAAGAAATATGACAAAAGTCTTAGAAATGAATAGGACTGAAATCTTTTTTCAGTCAAATATTTTTATTCATGTCTAGTGAAAATTAAAGGACCTCTGCTCACTGTCAGGCCCCTTCAGTCAGCTGAGAAAGCATTCCAACTCACACAGCATGTTGAAGGACCAATTTCCTCCTGCAGCAGCTAGCTAAGGGAATAAGAAATTCAGGCATCTAAATAGAGAAGCAGATTCTGTACTATTAAAAAAAGTTTATTTATTTTAAAGCTATATGGTGTAGCAAAATATTTTTTCTTTTATAGAAGGAAATAATAATAACAAACACTAATTCTTTGTTCATTATAGCATGATATTTGTATACAGAGTTTTGCAATTGATGGAAGCAGTGCTAAATTTCAAAAAGCAGCAATCTCATTCTTATATAGCTGAGTGGCCTAGATATTAATAAGGATATACATACTAATGATGATGAACCAGCTGTCCATGGAAAAGCTGATTTAGAGCGTATTCAGTTTTATCACTCTGACAGCTCGCATGGGAAAACATACCATATTCATTCCCTTTCCTTGTGCTCCAGTCAAATTAGAATTTCATTTAAAGATAAGGAGCCAATATCATAGCATTTTACATCCTCATCTTTATGACCTACTTATTTTTAATACTTGCTGTTAAGAGCCAGCATTCTTCAATGTCAGATGGGAGTGGTTTTATTTTTCTCTATATTTTCTGTTTAGATGATTTGTTGAAAAAAAGATTTCTTCTCAACATCTCAAAAAGATTTTCTTTAATCTACATTAGATCATCTTGATTCTTTTTTCTTCATTTAAACATTGGGGGGGGGGGAATGTCCTCTTTCGGCATTTCTTATTTCCTATTTAGTATGAATGCTTTATATGTAAACCCTCATTTAACACTGTATCATTCATTTCTGTTTAGTGGTAGATAATTGATCTCCAATTAGAAATAGATAACAGTAATATATGTCTTTGTATGTAATAATTTAAATGCCCATAATAATATTTTCATTATAGGACCTAATTATTGACCCAACTCTTTATGTCCTCTTTGACTGGCAATTGAACATTTTTAGGGACAGAAATCAGCACACTCCATAGGGTCAAAGAGATCAGAGGAAAAGAGAAAGAAACTAAGTTATGGTTTCATAGATCAATTTCCCTTGGAAAGCTCTACAGTTATCCCTTCCACATGGTGTCTTTTCCCAGAATGGTCTCAATATATCGTGGATTGGCATAAGAAATGAAGTAGGAATTTGGGGGGAGTTTTGCAGAAGCTGCAGTAGGCATGTGAAGGCCAGCAGACACAGAAAAAGTTTAGTAACTCATAACTGTGTATGTGCTACTGTTATGTATAATATTACCTGTACAGTATGTATTTTGCTGTTTAATAACATAAATGAACATCTACACAATTTATTTTTCTTAAAATTAAATTTGTAGTAAAGGAACTGTAGTTCTACACATGGGCTTGGGGATGCCAAGTGTATATATGTCAGTCTCTCACATGACAACTCGTGGTCCTCTCACAGTGATCTTTGCATCTTGAGTATCTCATACCTTGTGTCGCTTAAATACAATAAACTCTATTAAAATCATGGGTCCCAAGCATTGTGTTCCTAGGGGCTTGGAAAGTGCTAAAAAAAAAAACAGTGGAAAGTGATAATCTTGAAGGCAAAAACAGAATTGTTAGATATGCTTCATTCGGGCAAAACAGCTTCTGCAATTGGCTACCATTGCGGTATTGAGTCATATGAAGAAAAAAGCAGTTTCTGTAGCTACACCAACAACTGCAAAACATTTGTATAAACCAAGAGATCTGAATCTGCCTTGCCTAAAAAGTACAACATTCTTTTGGGTGCAGGATTGTTATAAAAAAGACATTCCAGTAGACTCTGTTATCATATAAGAAATGGATAAGTCCTTTTGTGATTGCCCAAAGGAAAATGAAGGTGAAAAGTCTAGTCCTATGGTTTTTCAGGCCAGCAAAGACTGGTTTGAAATCTTCTTAAAAAAAGGTTTAGTCTATGCAATGTAAAAGTAAGGAGAGAGTTAGCATGTGCCAATCAAGAGATAGCTAGGAAGTTTCCTGAAACTTTGAAGAAACTGAAGAGAAAGGCTGAAAACTGGAACAGATATTCAATGCTGATGAAATTGCCCTAAATTGGGGGAAAGATGCCTCAGAGGACATACATCAGCCAAAAAGAGAAGTGAGCCCCAGTTTTCAAAGCTGCAACAGAAAGGTTAACTCTGTTCTTTTGTGCCAATGTCCTAGGGATCATAATAAAGACAACCCTGTCATATAAAGCTGCTAACCCTCAAGCTTTGAAAGGAAAGGACAAGCACCAAATGCCTGTCTTCTGGATGTTGAATAAGAAAGCTCAGACGACCAAAGCACTTTTCTTTGACTGGTTCCATCAGTGTTTTGTGCTGGAAGTTAGAAAATACCTTGCCAGCAAGGGATTACCCTTTAAGGTGTTATTGCTTCTGGACAATGCCCCGGCCACCCAGAACCCAGGAGTTCCACGTTGAAGGCATTGAAGTCTTCTACATGCCATTCATGCGCATTTTCCATATTCTGTGGTCACCTCTCCTCTAACCCCCTTGATGTGGTAGGTATAACAGTATTTTATTAGTAATAATATACTTATAACAAAGACCAGGCAAAACTTTGAATTTCTGCTGTGCAACTACCTTTCATTTTCCAAGTTCTTGCCACTGATCACTCTTTCTTCTTCCAGGTTGGAATGACCTCAAGATACCTATGAGCCTGTACTCCTTCCTTCATGAGACATCTGCCCATCCCAACCTGTCCTGCAATGTGTCCATGAATCCATAATATTAATACCATGCAGAACTGATGTAGGTTTTCTTGGGCAAATCTTACAGAAGAATGGAAAACGTGGTCACTTTCACTCTAAATCTCCTACAAGATGGACTGAGAACAGATGGTCTGCAAGCATCATAACAAACACCTATAGTGCTCTATATATTTACAGGAACAGGTGGTGGTGAGAGTGGAAAGCAGAAACACTTATGCAACAAAGGAGCAATAAGAAATAGCCTTGTTGAAAAGAGGAAGTCTTGGACTCCAGTACCTGGAATTAGGCTAAGATTTTGTTGAACTAACTCATTCTGCTGAGCTGGGATGAAACCATCCTTTAGGGTCATGCAGATTGGTCTCTCACAGCCTTATGAAAGTTTTCTCCTCTATCCTATCTCTCAGGGCCCTAATCTTTGCTACAACAATGATTTTTTGTTGCATTAAAACGCTGAGGTTATTACCTTACCTGACACACGCAAAGTAATAACCATAATCATAGTCATAATAATAAAATAGCTAGTGTTTATTGAATCCTTACCATATACCAAGCAGTGTGCTAAGTGCTTTATAGGCGTTAAGTCAGTCAATTTAATCCTTATAAAAACCCGTGAGATAGATATGATTACTAGCCTCAAAATATTTAGATATTAACAGGGTGCATCAGTAAATTATGCCTTCACCAAAAGCTTTGAATTTAAGATTGAGAGTTTAAACACTATCACATTCACCATAGGAAAGATACTGGAGTGAAAAAAGCACCTTTTTAGATTTACCCAAATTATAGCCAAGTTCCATTGCCTTCTACTCCTATGAAGTTGCATAGATTAGCTGGCTTTCCAGAAATATTCTAATATACCTGTAAGCAAAGGTGTGAAGAACAAAGTTCTGTATGCTGGAGATTAAACAAAGAGATGGCAGCACTCATAAATTAACCACAGCAGATTTAAGCAGATATCCACCGTAGGGAATGCACAAAACAATACAAAATGAGCCTTCTCGTCTTCAAATTCTAGCAGATCTGTGTTCAGAAAATGCATAATTCATGGATCTATCAGGTCACTTTCTTGTCAGCATTACAAAGGGAAGCAGCAGAAAGGGCCATTTTCATACTAATCAGTCAAAGAATATTTACATTGCAGCCAACTGCTGTTCCTTTAAATGAGCACAACCTCAGCAAAAGCCTAAATGTCTTATGAGTTATTAAAGTATCAAGACTGAATTAGAACATTGGCATTTTTAAGAGTAGTTGACTATAAAAAAATTAACATGTAATTCTCTTTACCCTTTTCTCTCTACCATTAGTTCCCTATTTAACACCCTGAGGTCTCTTTAATAGGCCTTTGATTCCTGTATTCTTTTGCCACATTTGCAGAAACAACTTTGGAATCTTGAAGCCTAAAGCAGTCACCCTCATTTACCCTTCTCTTATCCAGCAACAGATCGCTACTTAATCCCCATCTATTTTTAAAAGGAGTTCACCAAGACGTTTTAGATAGAAGAAAAGAATACTAAACACTCTAATTGCCCTGAAAGTGCTATTTCCACTGTCAGTTTTCAGCTTAGAAGTATAGAAAAAGACCTCAAAGCCTTGGACTGAGATGGACACAGAGTTGTGATCAGCTGTACAGCAAATGCTTTTTTTACCAATACACAAAACACTGAGGTCATACGCAGCAAATAACAGGGCGTTAAGAACAGAAATCCTGATACTTTATTTTCTAAGTCCTCAATTCAAAGAAACACAAAAATCAGTGATAAAGATCTATTTAGGCTTCTACAGCCTCTTTTCTTTCTTTCTTTCTTTTATTATTATTCTTTTTTATCTTGACACCATGGGGTACTCTTTTTGCAGCCTAGCTTTTATGTTCTCTGTGCTTCTGGAAGCAGGACTCCTCCTAATTCCTTTGGAAAATGATGCCACAGTTTAATAGATATCACTAACACGGAGAACTTTCATGATGTTGTGACTAAATTTTTCTTTTCTTAATTGCATACCATTATTCCTAATTATGTTTACTGGTGTGGTGCTAAGTAATTATGCTCCCTTCTTCCTGTTAACACCCTTCAGATATTAGTAGCAGTTATGTCCCTCATTAATTTTAGCTGAGAAGGCCATGTATATTTAATTTCATATTATTTTCCAGATTTGTGTCAAATTTGCCTCCTCTTCCAAGATATGTTGCTCCCCTGTATACAAAATGCTTCTGCATCTTTTAGGGCATGTAGTTTTCACACCTTCTGGTCCCCTTAGTCCCCAATCCTACTGGTGATTGATGTCTCATTTTTCACTTTTATATCTATCTCTAGCAAAATCCTCTCTCTCTTCACAGCCTTTCTGTAATTCATCCATTCCATTCCTCACTTGGAAATGGATTATTTAAAGATTCTTTTCAGAGAAATTGTCCTCTTTAAATGCAGCTTACCTCTTTCCATCTGAGTGCCTATTATAATGCTCCAGGTCATCTCAGCTTTCCAGCCCAAATTGCAGATGAGGCAACAGCTTCTGCCCTGTCTTATGACTACCTTTATGCAGATACAATTTAAGAGTGCCTGACTTTATGCTTAAGCCTCTCACCTCAGGTCTCCAGACCTGAGGCTTCTTTGTAGGTGGCGGGGGCCTCCCTCAGAGGCCACAAAGTAGGGTGAAAGGAGACAGTGCGCCTCCAGGCAAAATTTAGACCAATGGGAGGCTAGCAAATAAATACTTCTCCCCTCCTTGTCCCCACCAGACTCCATCCCAGACTGAAAGGGAGGTTGCCCCACCTAGTGGAGGGCAGCTCAGTAACACATTTTCACCTGACTCCTTGTCACTCTTACCTGCATTCCCTGCTCACACCTGACAAGAAAGCTATCAGCATGAGTCTCTGCTTCAGACTCAGCTCTCTGGGGAGACCAGACTAAGACAAACCATTTGCCATCTTTCATAAACTTACCTCAGGAGAAAAGCATCATTTATCCAATTTCTGTCTTTCTTCAGTCACTTCAGCAATTCAAAAATATTGAAAAATATGGAATATAAAAGAACATTAATAGAAAAACGGCAATAAAGGATACTACAAAAAGAAAGGAAAAAGGAATGAGATGACATTCATTGCATAACTTTGTACTAGGTACAGTTCATTTGTTATATTGCTCAGTTTTCACAACAATGCAGTAAAATAGGTATGGTTATGTACATTTTAGTCACAGGATTAGAAAGCTGAAAAGTTGCATGAGTGGCAGACTCACTCCCTACCCTTCATAAAAATGTAAGGCTTCTAATCCCTAAATATTTACAATCTGTATTATTTACCTAGGGCTGCATAATGAATAACCCCACAATTT
>PVKH010005353.1:0-22199 GCA_004027955.1 Chaetophractus vellerosus
CGGCCTTGAGAAAGGCAAGCCGCCGTGGGCGGGGCAGAGCCGCCGTGGGCAAGGCAAAAAGCCACCACGGGCAGGGCGGAGCCCCCACGGGCATGGCAAAGTCACCCGTGAAAAGCGGAGCTGCCGCCTGCGAACTGCGGAAGCCGAGCAGCCCGCAAAAAACATGGAGGACTGCTGCCCGCAAAACATGGAGCAGAGCTGCCCGTGAAAACGGAATGGAGCCACCCACGAACGGAACGAGCCACCGCCGTGGAGGGCCGACTCGGCGCGTCGCCGCGGGGACGGGGGGAGACAAGAAGCAGACATAGAAAAACACAGAAGAATGGACACACAGCAAGAGCAAGCAGAAAGGGGGGGGGGATATGTAATAAATAATAAATAAATCTTTAAATAAATAAATAAATAAATAAAAGACTCCAAATCTTAGAATATCAAGGATATAAAGGACTTGTACATGGATATATTACAAAATATTGCTAAGCAAATTAAAGAAGGCCTAAATAAATCAAAGGATATTCTGTGTTCATGGATTGAAGACAAATATTGAGACGTCAATACTATCTGTATTAGTTTGTCAAAGGCTGGCAACACAATTTAACTGAAAGGGGCTGTCTTTTATAATGGAAATTTTATTAGGGGAAAATCTCACAGTTCTAAGGTCATGAAAATGTCCAAATCAAGGCATCATCAGAGGTCTTTTCTCACCAAATGTATGCTGCTAGCAGATCCTGGAGTCCAGTCACATGGCAAGGCAAAATTGCAATTCTGCCAGCCTCTCTCTAATTTCTCCTTGAACTCAGCTGTGGGCAATCAAGCAGCTTTCTCTTCCCCTCATCTCTTTGAGCCTCTCAGGGATTCTCTGTCTTTCGGCAGCTGTAGGCAAATCAAGAGTCCTCTCTCTCACATGGCACCATCAAAATGGCAGAGCTCCCTTTCTCTGTGTCTCTTCTTTCTCTCTGTATGTTCTAAGTTCATATAAGTCCCAGTAAGAAGGTGGAGACTCAATCTGGGTCATGTCTCACTGATGTAGTCTGATGAAAAGTCCTAAAGAGTTCTAATTGAAAGTGACCTAATCAAAGGGTTCTTTAATTGAATCTAATGCAATGAAAAGGCAAAACACCAAGAGGAATGGATTAGTTCAAGAATATAATCTTTTCTGGGATTCACAATATTCAAACCATCATACTATCCAAAGTAACTTATAGATTCAATACAATCCCCATCAAAATTCCAACAACCATCTTTGCATAAATGGAAAAACCAACGTACTGGCACAAGGACAATATAGATCAATGGAATTGAATTGAGAGCTCAGTTATCAACTTTCATATTTATGGTCAACTGGTTTTTGACAAGGTGGCAAAGACTACTCAGGAAAGTATAGTCTCTTCAACAAATGGTGCTGAGATAACTGGATCTCCATTTTCAAAAAAAGGAGGACCCCTACCTGATACCATACACAAAAATGAACTCAAATGGGTCAAAGATGTAAATCTAAGAGCTAGAACTATCAAATTCCTCGAAGAAAATGTAAGGAAGCATCTTCAAGACTTCATGTTAGGCAATTGTTTCTTGGAGTTTACCCACAAAGTACAAGCAATAAAAGATAAAACAGATAAAAGGAACCTCATCAGAATAAAAAAAAACACATTTGTTCCTCAAAGGACTTCATCATGAAAGTAAAAAGACCACCTACACCCTGGGAGAATATATTTGGGAAACATATATCTGGTAAATGATTAATATCAAGAATATATAAAGAAATCCATCAACTTAACAATAAAAATGCAAACAACCCAATTTAAAAATCGACAAAAGACTTGAACTGATATCTCTCCAAAGAAGATCTACAAAAGGCCAGAAAACATATAAAAAGATACTCAACATCATTCTCCATTAGGTAAATGCAAATCAAAGCCACAATAAGATACCATTTCACACCCATTGGTATGGCTGCTATTAAATAATAATAATAATAATAATAATAATGATAATAAATGTTGGAGGTAACGCCAAGTAATTGGAACACTCATTCATTGTTGGTGATAATGTAACATGGAGTAGTCACTGAGAAAGACAATTTGGTGGTTACTCAGAAAGCTGAGTAGAGAACTATCACATTATCAGGCAATCCCACTCCCAGGTATATATCCAAAAGAATTGAAAGCAGGGACTCAAACACATATTTGCACATCATTGTTAATAGCAGCATGATTCACAATTGCCAAAAGATGGAAGCAACCCAGGTGTACATCTACCAATGAATGGATAATTAAAATGTATATCCATACATTAGAATAATATTCAGCTGTAGAAAGGAATGAAGTCCTGATACGTGCCACAACATGGATGAACTTAGAAGACATCACTTTGAGTGAAATAAGCCAGACACAAAAGAAATGATATCGTACACCTTACTGATTTGAAACAATTAGAATAAGCAAACTCATAGAGTCACAATCTCGAATATAGGTGTATTAGTCAGCCAAAGGTGTGCTGATGCAAAATACCAATAATCAGTTGGTTTTTATGAAGGGTATTTATTTGAGGTGGAAGCTTACAGTTACCAGGCCATAAAGCATAAGTTTCTTCCTTCACCAAAGTCTGTTGCCACGTGTTGGAGCAAGACAGCTGCCGACGTTTGCCAGGGTTCAGGCTTCTTGGGTGCCACTCTTCCCGGGGCTCAGTTTCTCTCTGGGCTAGCTCCTCTGTTTCCTCCACAAGGTCAGCTGTAGACTATGAGGTTCTCTAGCCTTTGCCTCTCTCCACAAGGCCAGCTGTGAACTGTCAGGCGAATGGTTCATCTCTATCCCAGGGCCTTCTCTCCTTCCTCACTACCAAGTTCCTCTTTATGTTTACTTCCCGGGGCTCCAGCTCAAGACTCTGCATCAGAACTCTAACTCAAAAACTCCAACTCTGTCCTTCACCATGTCTTTTATCTTTGAGAGCCCACCCACCAAGGGGCAGGGCTCAATGCCCTACTGACATGGCCTAATCAAATCACCAATCAAAACATAATCATGCCCATATGAACAGACCAGTTTACAAGCATAATCCAATATCCTTTATTGAATTCATAACTATATCAAACTGCCACAATAGGTTATCAAGAGATTGGGAGGTGATAGGGAATGGGAAGTTAAGGCTTAAAATGTACAGGGTTTCTATTTGAAATGATGGAATTGAATTGGTAATGGATGGTGGTGATGGTAGCACAATATTGTGAACACAGTGAACAGCACTGAAATATATACCTGAATATGAATAAAAGAGGAAATGCTAGATGGTACATATGGTAACAGAATAAAATTTTTTTAAAAATCCATGGAAATTCACTCCACAAACTGCGAACCCTAAGTTTAACTGTGAAATTTAATTAACAGTACAATTATAAAAACGTGCTATCATCAATAGTAACAAATGTTCCACACCAGTGCAATGACTTGGTGGTGGGGTGGTATATGGAAATCCTGTATTTTATGCATGATTGTTCTGTAAACCCACAACTTTAGAGAAGTTTGTTACTTTATTAGAGATAAAGTACAAAGCAAAATAAAACAAACAAGGGCAAACTTGCTGTTGGTATCCACAGAACACCTAGGGCAGACTTTAGGAACATGAATAATTTCAGAAAACATTTTTCTGACATTTTACATAGGGAAACTTTGTATGGAACAGCATACATAGATAAGTATTATATATCTACGGAATACTCACCTTTCACTCCAGTTGTTTTCCGTATATACGCGTGTATGTATACACACATACACACATACCTGTTATTTTAAGCCAACTTATTGGTGGTACTTCATTGTGGCAGCTCTAGAAAACTAAGATATATATGATAGAAAAAGTGATTCCTAGGGATAAACTGAAAAAAGGAAAAAAGTGCCCTTGAGGCTTGGATGCAATGATATTCTCCTCGGAACTTGGGTATTAATTTAAAGGTTGATCTTTTAGCATAATTTAATGAAATTTAATTGTTCCCCTTTTCATATTTTCTTTAGCTCTCCTCTAATAAGTCTGGCATAACTCCACATGATTCTTGATTTTTTGTGAGTCACACTTGTCACAAAGGACTTCAGATATATTGACATTTATGAAACTCATTTTGATTTTGTTTCTTTAAAATTATAAAAGAGACATTTATATTTTGATTTCAAATTTCAGTCACCAATTTTTTATTGTCTACAGTCTGTTTCTGTTTCTGTTTTTATACACTTGTATAAAATTATGTGTGAATCAAAATGTCCTCTAGCTGTCTATTTTCATTATCATTAGTAAAAATGAGGTATATTATACTCACCCAATTCAGTTTATTTGCTAAATATTTTATAATAATTGGCTTTTTGAGACAATTAAAAAGTTTTTTATGTGTGATTTCATTTAATTAAGAAGTAATATTGACTTATATGTTCCCTTGGTAAAACAGGATGCTTCTATAGCACTGAAAGACAGGGATATAATCTTAAATAATTTAGATTTATATTTTGGCATCAAGAAGCTCTAATTCCATTTTCAGTCTTCAAGTTATTATATCTAATATAAACATCCATCTGTGGTACTTTATGTATAAATTATTACTCTGAAAAGAACTGAAATTAAAGTTTCAACTTGCTTGAAGAGAATCTCATTTCCTTGAAATACAGTAGGAACAGTATTTCAAGGAAATGAGATTCATCTTCACACTGAGTCACAGAATTTTAATGCCAGAGAATTTGGCTGCTCACTGAATGGTAAAGATGGCTTGATATGTAAAAAGTATTAAAGAAAGACAGAAAGTCTTACAGAAATAATGATTTTTAATACTTCCCTGCCCCTCAATAAAGATAACCTCAACTCAGGCAATGCATTAGTTTTTATCTTTCTATCCACAAAGCAGTGAAAAGATCTTCTTTAATTTTAAGCAGCACATTCTTCAAATTTTATATGTATGCTATACTTTTGCTCGGCACTATAAAAATAAACATTTTTAAGAAGACTATTTGCATGATTGAGTTAAAACCTTTCATTCTTTACTCCATTTGTCTTTAATTCCTCCCAATAAGCATTGTTCATTTCTTAGTTTGCTAAAGGGCTACAGATGCAAAGAACCAGATATGGTTGGATTTTATAACAGGGGTTTTATTTAGGATAAAGGCTTACAGTTCTGAGACCATGATATGTTCAAATCAAAGCACCACCAGAGATGCTTTATCACCAAAGTCAGCTACTGGTAATCCTGGTGTCCTGCCATGTGGTGATCAGAAATATGGCAGGGTTTGTCTCCTTAGCCTTGAGCTGCTCCAGGGGTCTAGTCTCTTGGGGACTTCATGTTTAAGCTTTGGCTGCTAGTGATCCTTGATCATAGGGTCAAAATGGCAGCTTCATTTCTATGTCTCTCTCTCTTTGTGTCTCTGTTTATAGCAGACTCAGCAAGAGAGCAGAGACCCAAGCTGGTTCACACTTCACTGACATAGTCCAAACAAAAACCTAAAGTCATCTTATCAAGTAATCTAATCAAAGGCTGAATTTAATGCAATCTAAGGGTCCCACACCCAAAGGAATGGATTGGTCTAAGAACATCATCTTTTTCTTTTGAGGATTCATTAAAGAACTTCAAACTGTCATAATGTCCATAGAGCTTTGATCAGAAACTATATTGTTCTTTGGTGGAGAGGGAGTAAACATATTTCATATCATTTTTGTCTGGTATTTCTCAGGTATTTCAAGGCATAGAGAACTACATTTGGATCAACTCCAATCAGGTGAGATTCGACTATCTGTCATGTCAGTACATGACTGAGAACATAAGATGAATCAGAATCTCAGAGGTCAAACAGACCATGAGCATGATGAGAGCTTTTGCCTTCCTAGTAGAAGGAGACAGAATTGGGAAGATAAATCTGCGACTCATCAGAAGGAGCCTCTCACAAGCATCCTTCTAAAAATGTGATCCTCTGCTTGCCATTAACAGGAAATTTTCAGACAATTAGTGTTTACATAATTCTACTGTACATTTATTTGACACATAGTGTGAAATTTAAAAAATATATCACAATATATACATATACACACACAACACATACATACATGCAATTTCCCTTTCCCATCCTCTCAAATCCATTACTATATTCCTTTAATCCCAGCTAAGAAAAGCACTAGGTACCCTCATGTTGTCCTCTGGTGACTTGACATGCCACATGATTCAATGCCAATGGTAACACTTACTTTAAAAAAAAACAGTATTATATTTATTTTTCAAATGAGAGTTGCTAGTGTGCATTGCTTAAACTGTATTGGAGTAGGAAAATGAAATATTTCCATTTTCTAAGTTTTACCTAAATAGGTAATGTGGCTCAAATCACTTAGTTGTTAAGGCAATGTGTGGAATGGAAAAATAAGACAGAGCCTTGAAATCAGAAGAATTTAGGTTAAAATTCAATGCTGCTTTTCATATTTGTTTGATGGCTTTGGAAAATTTATCATAGTTCTATGCTAGTTTTGTCTTGAGTGAAATATTTCTATTGACACCTATATTATAGGATTGCTGTAACAAAAAGTGAATACAATAGAACTGAACCTGATACACACATACACCCATATATACATATAAACCATGCACATACATACTTAATAAGTGTTAATAACATTCACATATTTCATACTTGAGGTTATTGGTATATAATTCTATACAGTGAGCTCTTCTAGAGCATCACACAAATATTAATTCTGTAAAACAATTAAAATTATTCGATTCCAGGGACCATGTTAGAAGCCTGAGAAGTAATCGTTATATCACTTAAAATTGTTTAATATCTGTCTTCTCCTCTAAACTGTAGGTGCCTAGCTGTTCAGCATCAAATTTCTGTGTGTTGTTACTATCTTTTGGGATCACGGGGATGAAGACAAATAACTGCAACAGCATGGTTTGGCTATAACGGAATTGTAAACCAAGCACTTTCGAACGGAGATGAACTACATAATTCTACTTGGAGAAATCAGAGCATACTTCCCAAAAGAAAAAAAAAATGACCTAAGTCCATTTCTTATTGCAGGATTCTTGGTAACCATAATCATAGATTACCTTATGTGACCCTATTTATTAATTTCTGAGTGTCTTAGTAGCTTTTCCAGACAATACAGATCAGTGCTGAATAATGCCAGCCACCGATGCAATTTTAAATTTTCTCATTACCATGTAAAAGTTAAAAAAGCAAAATTGATTTTAATGATATATCTGAATCAACAAAATATATCAAAAGTTTTAGCATTTCAACATGCAATTGTAAAAAAATTTTGATATATTTTACATATTTTATATGACATTTTTGAAATCTATCGTGTATACTATACTTATTTTCACCAAAATTATTGATCAATATTTACATTTCATAAAATTTCAGTTGAAAAAATAGATTTCCATACCCAGGTATATCAAACATATGTAAAAGATTTTCAATAATTAAACCATGTACCAAAAAATCATATTCTCCAATATTTGCACATATATTAGAAAAGTGATTTATCTTTTCTTCACTACTTCTAGCATCCATCCATTATTATTAAAATCCAGGTAAAGAGTTTTTGAATAAATTGAAAGGCAACTCTAAATGTACTCAGAAAAAGCTTAAAATTTTGATTGCCCATTCAATTTAAATAATATTGGAGATTACAATAAAAATCTTCATTTCCATTAGTGTTAAAAATGAAGAAAATTATTGTTTTTATTTCCATTATAAAATGTTTCAATTTCAACATAAAATCTTGTTTGTACCTAGTCAGCTTGCAAGAATAAACTTCTCTTTTCCATTTTTTTTTTCAAATCTAGCTCATTCACATGCAATGTGATATCAGTGAAAAAATGCATATCGCATTGCTATTTTTTTATTTTTAATACTGAATATTGGCAAACATTGCTTTTGTTTCAAGGAAATCTTAATTTAGAGTCAAGTACTAAACTTTGTGAAACTCTTGCACAATGAAACCAATATGCAAATTTTACAGATAATTAAATTTATAGCCTTTTATTTCTTTTAGCAATTTCATAACAAAATTTCCATAATTGGAATAATAATTCATCTTCACATCTCTCCATCTACAAATGATTCTCTTTTGTGCAAAAATCTAAGCCATATTTTAGCTGGTCAAAGTTACAAACTCAGATATTTAAAAAATATTGGGTTGTTAGACATTTAATTCTGATTTTAGCCAACAAATTTCACTGATTCTTATTTGGCTATTGAAAGGAAAATGCTTATAAAATTCACAGTGATTTTGATGATGATAACTCTTGATTTAGTATACTTTATAATCTTAATTTTTTTTCATATGACAAATTGTTTATCTTTTCACCTCACAACAACAAATTTCCATTCGTCATGAATTTTGTGATACTTACTTTTAATCACTTTTTCACCTTGTTCATTGTCACTCTATTTTGCATCCATAGTAAGCCTTCTCTTTACTTTTAAAATGTGCCCATACTTAATCAACTAGAATAATAACTAATAACTTAAATATCATAATTAAAATAAATATATTTCAATTTATTTACCAATTATAATTATATAGATACCAGTAACTTGTGCTGTTTGCATAAGTTATTTAAATAAACACATTGCCATGTTACATTGGTGTATATAAAAGTCATTCAAACTGAGTCAAACCATTGGTATGGAATAGCTAAACAATGTATTTATATGTAATATTGGAAATGGAGCATGCATCCAAAATGTGAACTACAATGCAACTCTTACATCTTATTTTATGTAATCAAGTAATATGTAATCTTGTAAAAACAATAAAATGCTGTAGACATCTTCCATTTTTAATTAAAATTAAATTAAAAATTCAATTATTCAGTTGAACCTGATACATTTCAAGTGTCAATTAGCCACATGTAGCTACTGGCTAGTATGTTAGACAGCAAAGATATAAATAATTTTAACCTATGTCTCCCTGGCTACAATACCTATAATATTTCCACCATACTGTGTCTAAAATTTGCTAATGGAAAATCCAAAAATTTTCAAGACATCTGTATAAAAGACTGGGAAAAGGTAGAACTGACACTATCAACTGAAATTTTATAAAGCACATTTTCTTTTGATGGTATAAGAAGAGATGGCATTAAATTCATAAATATCAGGAACCAGCTGTGGCTCAATTGGTTAGGCTCTGGTTTACCACATGGGAGGCCCGGGGTTCAGTTCCCGGGCCTCCTGGTGAAGGCAAGCAGCCGCGCGGTGAGCTGACGCAGCAGGGGGAAATAAGTGGACATGGAAAAACGCAAAGCAAAAATGAACACAGCGAGCACAAGCAGCAAGGGGGGGATATATAAATAAATAAAAATAAATCTTTAAAAAATCATAAATATCACTCAGTAGAATAGCCTGTGGGTTTTTATCACAAAAAGTACAATTTTGATTATAAGAGGTAATTCATATAGAATATTCTATTAAGTTGAGTGAATGAATAAGTAACATTACTGATAAATGCTTTATTTGAAAAATACTCTAGAAAAAAATTTGAATATTTGCCTTTACTGAGGAATAAGAAATTTGAATTGTCTAGTGTCTGTTTTAATCTCATATCACTCATTCTGTTTGACTCTGAAACTTTTGCTCTTGACCTGTATGATAATTCCAAATCAATATCCTACTCTAGAAATAAGAATTTAATTAGTACGCCGCTATATATTTGTTTATTTAACTTACTGAATTTCTCCTGAGAATATTGAATGCCTTCCTGAAGCTTCCATAAATAGTCTAAAAATTAAGACACAAGAAAGGTCTGCTCAGTTATTTAGGATAGTCCTGCTGTGACTCTGCATAAATCATAATATCATAACCCAATAAAATGGTAATATATTGAACCAATATTTAGCAGTCAGGTTATTAAACTCTTATTGCTTGACTAGTATATTGACTTCAAGCTGACAGGAACTGAAATGCAAAGTTTCAAATGGCATGCTAAAAATAAGTTTTGAAAAATCCCTCATCTAATGGTTGGATCATAGCCATTCCCATAGTTTTATTACTATGAAATAGTCCATAATAAATATTCTCACGTTCCTCTATCTTTTAATACTTCCCTTTGAAAAGCCAACAATAGCTCTAGGCAGTGATCTAACATGATTAATGCCAGAGGCAGTGGCCTTTGTGTTACAATGTTGTACTGCTGCTAGAAGTTTTCAAGGTCACTATTTCCTTCTGAAAAGTTCATCACGGTTAAATATTCATAAAACATGACCTGATTTTATGAGAGGTGCCATACTTGTTGTTTTATGAAAGCACATTTTAGTGAAAAGAAATGCAAAGAAATTTTAACTCTAAATACTTGACATGCAATTCAACTGGGAATGTTACTGAAAAGCTTTTAATGATTGAGGAAAATTTGACAAATATTAGGAGCCCCTTATGATAGAAACATTATTTCATTTAATAGCATTATTTCATTTATTAACATTATCTACAAAAGTCAGAAGTCTCTTAACCTGCCTAAATGATAGTCTATTAGTGTCTGAAGTGTTAATAAAAATCAAGCTGTGAATTATTGAGGGTCACCTTATTGAAAGTCATAGTCTGTAGAACCCTTCCCACATTTATGAATCAGACTTATTTGAAAGGTTCTTCTTGGATAGAGAAAATATTTTATTCTGAGACTTTACATGTAGCAATATGAAGGATTCCAAGGTGGTGATGGTGGTGAGGTACATTCAAAGTGAAAATCTGTTAAGGTAGACAGAAAGAAAAGGTAGAAAGGATGGAGAAATGGGAAGGAAGGAAGCTAGCTATTACCTCTGCGTAATATGAAATTTTCTTAATGAAATTTATATTGATATTTCCCTTCTTTTTATTTGTACTATAGCCTACTTCTGATGTACTTTCAAATATTTCTAACATTATATGACTATTTCAAATAACCACAGCTTGCTACATACTTTTATGGCAAATGGTATCCTAAATCACATATAAGAGAAATATAAATGGTACTAGATACTCAGAATTTGACTAAAATTTACTTTATACAAATGCAACATTCTTTAAAAGTTATGTAAGCCACATATATTTCTTTTGGCATATATTGAAATTTGAGAGTTGTTTTATCTGTGTATCTAATATCTCTTTAATTGACAGAATCTTCTTACAGGCAAAACTGGTCAGTTTATCAAATAATATTCTTTTATCTCTGTCTAACTGCTAACATTCCACTTAGATAAAGTTAAATATATAGGAAAATTTACTAGTAAAAGCCTAAAAGGTAGACATTTAAAATAATTTCTTCAACCCAACAAAAATATATAATGCTATGTGTATTAACAATCTAGGCATAACAAAGATGAGAAAAGCATGGCCCTTGCATTCAATGGAAGTATAGTTTGACTTGTATGTATGCAGAAAATTATAGTATAGAAAAGGATCTTAGTGCTACAATATAATTATAGCAGAGAACAATGGCAGAATACAGGAAGGAAAGAAAATATAGGTCATAGACCTTCTCTAAACCTCACATCTCATCTCTGAAATGCAGATAATAATAGTATTTTTCTCATGTTTGTTTTGTAGATTGAAATATATTATTGTGGTATTTATTCAACAAAGATTCAGATTCCTTCCCAGTGTCAGACTTCATGTTGTCATTTCTCTATTAGTCAATGCTTCAATACTTTTGTTCACAATACAGGAAATCCATCTTACATGGGTCAAATCTCAGCTCCTTTCTGAACATGTCCCTTACAACTCCTGTCAAGTTACCTCTGAAATCCTAAAATTGGTGTTATACATGCCAACAGCTTTCCTTTAGCATTTGCTTGACATTTATAAGTATCATTTTATGTCCATTATCTTAGCTTCCCAATGATAATATTAACTAGTAGAAGGTACTGAGGTTGCCTTGTAAGCCATACTGACTTGTATATAGTAGGGGCTTTGTAAGGGCCTGTTGATAAATAGAGCAGTTAATTGATGTGATGGTTAGGCTAATGTTTCGACTTGCCTAGGTAATGGTGTCCAGTTGTTTGGTCAAGCAAATACTGGGCTAATTGTAATACAAGGCCATTTCATGAACTTTAATCATCAGTAAGTTGATTGCATAGATGGCTGATTACATCTACAATCACCTGAAGAGAATGCCATCAACAATGAGTGATGTTTCATCCAATCAGTTGAAGGCTTTAAAAAAAGAAGTAATATCAGCATTCAGAGAATATTCCCATCTCTACTTCAGATAGCCAGTGCCAACTGGGGACCTCAACGACAAACTTCATTGGAATCCTTGGCTTGCAGCCTGGCTTATGGAATTTGGACTTGATTATTTCCACAGTCATGTGACACAATTTTATAAAATCTCATACAACTTACAGATATCTTTTTGTCAGTTCTATTTCCTAGAGAACCCTTACTAATACTGGGACTGGTTCTTGAGAAATAGAATCTTAAAAATGGGATTTCTGAATCAGTTCTGGGATTTTTGCAATTGGCTCTCTACTCTGATTAGATTCAAGGACACTAATGACTCTCTTTCCAATAATCAAGTCTGTGCTGTGATGTGGCAATAGAGATATGCAAAATATCACCACTGGATATGACTACTTCCATGTAATAAGACACAAAGACCTGGGTGACAGTGTTTTTAACAACTTAACAGAGTTTTGTGGAGTTACAAGGTAAAATGATATTGGCTGGCTGTTTCTAAATAAAGTGAATTAGTAAATGCAGTTACAAAAGAAAGAGATGAGCTGAAAGCTTCAAATTTGCAATTTAAGTGTTGCATGAATGATGTGAAAGTTTCAATGTGTGCTTTGAAAGAAAATCTTGTTTCATGCAGCCACATACTTGAGGTCTCTGAAAACCAGACTCAGAGTCTTATTGTACAAGTAGCAGAGTTACAACGGAAAACAAAATATCAGATTTGCAGGGTGTATTCTGTTAAAGTGAGGACACTAAGTGGAAAGGAGTGAAATCCTGAGGATTGAGATGGAGACATATGAGTTGATGATGATGGCAGGGGGGACATTGGAACCCTAAATCCTGCTGAGACTTTGCCATATAAACCTGTAATGGTCTGCCCTTAGGAGAACACCCAATGTCTAGCTTGCACCACCATCCTCCAGACTGCCCCAAAGAATTACAACCACCTCCCTGCCCAGAGGAAACGTTCACCCAACCTCCACCTTTCCCTGAGGAGTCTGCCATCCAACCCCCACCTGAAGAGATCAATCCTGTCTCACCAGATGAATCTGTAAGGCAATGCTCTGAGGTAATTGCCTTGTAAGACAGTTCTAATATTTCTCCTTACCCACCCTACATCCTTTTTCTCTTCCAGACCTATAGCTAGAAGAAAGTCACAACAAACCCCCAAAGGTGAAGAACAAAATATGATCCATGAAAGTACACTATACTCTAAAAGAATTGCGTGTGTTTCCCAATATAGACAGAAATCAGGGGAATATGGATATTAAGGGTAAGGGACAATAGTGGAAGGAATGCAAAGTTGGATCAGGCAGAATTTATTGATATGGGCACACGAAGCAGAGATTCTGGATTCAATGTTGTAGCTTGAGAGGTTACAAAGGGCTCTAATTGTTCATTCAGGTGAGTGGCTAAAACCTGACCAAAAGATGACCTACAATGCCTGAAGTCAATATGCCATATTTACCCTGGTATACTGTAGATGAGAAGCTCCAAAGGCTCAGAGAGATTGGAATCCTAGAATGGATTCACCATTTAAGACTTGTCCACCCACCCCAGAAATGTCCAGAGGACACACCTTTCACCAGGACTGTTAGGAATAAATTTGTGAAACTAACTCCATCTTCCACGAAGAGCTGTGAGGTTGTTCTTCACTGTAGGTCAGATATTACTGTGGGAAATCCTGTCACAGAACTAGAATCCTTAAACAATGGGGATGATGGGATGCTGGGCTGGTAGAAGTCAAGTAGCAGCACTTAATCACTAAAGATTACTACCACAATGAAAGTCAGATTCAAAGCAGCAATCAAAAGAGTCTGAGTCACATGGACCTATTGCATTGGCTAATAGATCATGGTATACCTAGAAGTAAAATAGATAGGAAGTATACTAAATTCTTACTTAATCTATTTAAATAAAAGTGTTCAAGGTCAAGTGAACAAAACACTAACATGAATTACAGAAACAGTAAGTCAAGACCCCTTAATCAGTTCCCAGACCTGAGACAGTTTACAGACACAGAGCCCCTTGAATGAGGGGAAAGTTGGGCCTCCTTGGGGAAGGATCCTGTTACACTGCCAAAAATCTATACTTCCTTCCAGCTTTCCCCTATGGCCTTTTACCAGGGTAACCATGCATTGGGGAAAAGGAAATGATCAGATTATTTGTGGATAATTAGACACTAGTTAGGAAGTGACATTAATTCCAGGAGACCCAAAACTTCATTGTGGTCCACTAGTCAAAATAGGAGCTTAAGGGGGTCAGAGGATCAATGGAGTTTCAGCTCAGGTCCATATTACAGTGGGTCCAGTGGGTCCCCAGACCCATTGTGCTTATTTCCCCAGTTCCAGAGTGGGTAATTGGAATAAACATAATCAGCAACTGGAGAATCCCCACATTGGGTACCTGACTTGTGGAGTGAGGATTATTATGGTAAGAAAGGCCAAGTAGAAGCCAAACCTAGCAAAAGAATAAGTCAAAAGCAATACCCAATTCCTGGAGGGGTTGCAGAGATCATTGCCACTATGAAGGACTTGAAGGATGCAGGGGTCATGAGTCCCACCATATCCCCTTTCAAATCTATTTGGCCTGTGCAGAAAACAGAGGGATCTTGGAGAATGACAGTGGATTATCTTAAATTTAACCAGGTGGTGACTCCAATTGCAGCTGCAGTTCCAAATGTGGTATCATTGCTTGAACAAATCAATACATCACCAGATACCTAGTATATAGCTATTGATCTGGCAAATGTTTTTTTCTCAACTACCATTAGTAAGGATCACCAGAAACAGGTTGATTTCAACTGGCAAGTCCAGGAATATACATTTACTGTCCTACATCAAGGGTACACCAACTCTCCAATCCTGTGTCATAATATTGTCTGCAGGGAGTTTGATCGTTTTCCCTCCCATACAAGACATAACATTGGTCCATTATATTGATGATATCTTGCTAATTGGACCTAGTGAGCAAGAAGTAGCAATTACTCTAGGCTTATTGGTAAGCCATTTGTGTGAGAGAGGATGGGAGATAAATCCAACTAAAATACAGGGGCCTTCCACCTCAGTGAAATTTCTAGGTGTCCAGATGTATGGGGTATGTTGAGATATCCCTTCTTAAGTGAAAGATAAGCTATTGCATCTGGCTGCACCTATGGCCAAAAAGGAGGCACAACACTTAGTTGACCTCTTTGGATTTTGGAGATAACATAATCCTCATTTAAGTGTGCTATTCTATCACATTTACCAAGAGACCAGTAAAGATTCTAGTTTTGAGTGGGGACTGGAACAAGTGGAGGCTCTGCAAGAGGTCCAGGCTGCTGTGAAAGCTGCATTGCCACTTTTGCCATATGTTTCAGCAGATCCAATGGTGCTGGAAGTGTCAGTGGCAAATAGAGATGCTGTCTGGGGCCTTTGTCAGGCCCATATAGGAGAATCACAACACAGACCCTTAGGATTTCCGAGCAAAGTATTAACTACTCTCCTTTTGAGAAAAGCTTTTGGCCTGCTACGGGCCTTAGTAGAGACTGAATCCTTAACCATGGGCCACCAAATTTCCATGAGACCTGAGTTGCCTATCAGGAGCTGGGTATGCCTGACCCACCAAACCATGAAGTTGGGTGTGCACAGCAGCACTCCATCATAAAGGGGAAGAGGCAGATAAGAGATAGGGCTCAAGCAAGTCCTGAAGGCACAAGTAAGTTACATGAGGAAGTGGCCAAAATGCCCATGGTCACCACTCCTGCCACATTACCTACTCTTTCTCAGCCCACAGCTATGGTCTCTGGTGGAGCTACTTACAATCAGTTAACTGAGGAAAATAAACGTTGGGCCTGGTTTACAGATGGTTCTTTAAAGTATACAGGTACCACCTTAAAGTGGACAACATCAGACAACAGCCTCTTTCTGGGATGTTCATGAAAGAAAGTGGTGAGAGAAAATCCTCCCAGTGGGCAGAATTTTCAATTAGTATACCTGGTTGTTCATTTTGCTTGGAAAGAGAAATAGCTAGAGGTGCATTTATATACTAATTCATAGGCTGTTTCTAATAGTTTGGATGAAATGGTAAGGGACTTGGAAGGAACATGATTGGAAAATTGGTGACAAAAGGTCTGGGGATGAGGTATGAGGATAGATCTTTCTGAGTAGGCAAAAAAACCACATGAAAATATTTATGTCTCACATGAATGCTCACCAGAGGGGATTTCAGCAGAGGAAGATTTTAATAATCAACTGAATAAGATGACCTGTTTGGTGGGTAGCAGTCAGCCTCTTCCACCAGCCACTCTTGTCATTGCCCAATGGGCTCAAGAACAAAGTGGCCATGGTGGTAGGGATGGCGGTTATGCATGGGCTCAGCAACATGGACTTCCCATCACCAAGGCTGACTTGGCTATAGCCACTGTTTGGTGCCCAATCTGCCAGCAGCAGAGACCCACACTTAATCCTTAATATGGCAACATTCCCTGAGGTAATCAGCCTGCTACCTGGTGGAAGGTTGATTATATTGGACCACTTCCATCATGGAAGGGGCAATGATTTGTTCTAACTGGAATAAACACATACACTAGATATGGGTTTACTTTCCCTGCATGCAATGCTTCTTCCAAAACTACCATCTGTGGACCTACCGAATGTCTTATCTGCCATCATGATATTCCACGTAACATTGCTTCTGATCAAGGAACACGCTTCACAGCAAATGATGTGTGGGAATGAACACATGCTCATGGGATTCACTGGTCTTACCATGTTCCCCATCATCCTGAAACAGCTAGATTGATAGAACAGTGGAATGGCCTTTTGAAAACTTAATTATGGCATGAACTAGGTGGCAATACTGGGTCAATGTTCTCTAGGAGGCTGTTCTCTAGTAGGTCAATGTTCTCTAGGAGGCTGCTCCAAATCAGCATCCACTATATCATACTGTTTCTCCCATAACCAGGATTCATGGGCCCAGGAATCTCAGGGTGGAAATGGGAGTGGCACCACCCACTATTACCTCTAGCAATCCACTAGGAAAATTTTTGCTGTTCATGCAACCTTAAGCAATGCTGGTCTACAAGTCTTAGTTTCAAGAGGAGGAAGTCCACCAAGGAACACAACAATGATTCTATTGAACTGGAAGTTAAGTCTGACACCCGGCCACTTTGGGCTCCTCATAGCTCTGAATCAACAGGTAAAGAAAGGAATTACTGTGCTGGCTGAGGTAATTGATCCTGACTATCAAGGGGAAATAGGACTGCACCTACGCAATGGAGATAAAGAAGAGTTTGCCTGGAATATGGGAGATCCCATAGGGAGTCTCTTTGTACTACCATGCCCTGTGATTAAAGTCAATGGAAAATTGCAATGACCCAATCCAAGCAGGACTACCAATGGCCCAGAACCTTCAGGAATGAAGATTTGCGTCATCCCACCAGGGAAAGAACCACAGCCAGCTGAGGTGCTTGCTGAGGGTAAAGGGACCATGGAATGGGTAGTGGAAGAAGGCACGTGATAAATAAGAACTACAACCATAAAACCAGTTATAGAATTGAGCAGTGAAATCATCATGAACATTTCTTCCTTGTTTTATTATGAGTATGTTTGTATATGTACATAAAGAAGATATCTTTGTTTTCTTCCTCATCTTATCTCCTTATTATACAACAAAAAATAGTATTAATTTCATGTTGTAGTACTTAAGGGTGTCAACTTTAAGAGTGAATATTACCCAAGGACTTGCACCCTATTCTGGAGAGATTTGGTGCATTTCCAGTTGTACACAGGACAGTTGAGTACTGCTAGCTGGAAAAATACATATATGTCTGTTATTGTTTTTATGTAGAGTCTAAGTATAGTTCAAGGTGATGCATATGGCTGCCAAGTTGACAAGGGGTGGATTGTGACAGTTAGGCTAATGTGTCAACTCAGCTAGGTAAAGGTGCCCAGTTGTTTGGTCAATGAAGCACTGGGATAACTGTAATACAAAGCCATTTCATGGACTTTAATCATCAGTGCGTTGATTGCATAGGTGGCTGGTCACATCTACAATCAACTGAAGAGATTGCCATCAGCAGTAAGTGACATATCATCTAATCAGTTGAAAGCCTCTAAAGGGGAAATGATTTCAACATTCAGAGAGAGAATTCCGTTTCTCCTTCAGACAGCCAGCATCCCCTGGGGAACTCAACAAGGACCCTCATTGGAGTCTCTGGCCTGCAGTCTGACCAATGGAATTTGGACCCCATGGTCGCATGAGACAATTTTATAAAGTCTTATTATTTATGGATATCTCCTGTTGGTTCTGTTTCCCCAGAGAACCCAGACTAGTACAACTGATTTGGGATATCTTTTAAAAAGAAACATTTTTTTTTTTGTACTTTAGAAATCTTATTACAATGGCAGCCTGCTTTCATGGACTAGAAAGTCATCTTATATATAATTCATTTCTTTTAGACAGATACATTCTCCCAGGCTCTTTTTGGCTTACATATTCATTGGAAATACCACAGAATTTGGACAAGTATAATAAAAAAGTGTGTAACTCTTGAAGGGAATAAAAACACAATCCTCAGATGGCATCATCCCCATCCATTTTCCCTCTTTATACTATTCACTAACTGTGGAGATGTTCAAAGGTATCATCTAATGTGGCTTTTCTCTAACCTGTTTAGTTTGGCTTGTCTATAGATATTTATAGTACCAGTAGGTTTGGGGCTACGGAAAACCTCAGTTTTAATGAACACTTTCATCAGAAAATGCAAGTAATGTTATACTCATAGTACTCATTGCCTAGTTTAGCTGTCTCAAAAGGCAGCTGCAGTGTTTATTACTGAATAAAATATCTGGCTGCTTTTGTAATAAAAAAAACTAAAGATCCCAGTGCTCTGTCCTAGGGAAAGGGAACAATATAAGTGCCATTTAGTAAACTCTATCCTTTCTAGTTAATAAAATATGCCATGTAGGAAGTGAGAGCATCAGTGTTGCTTTGATCCTCAGAGTCTCCTAAAAAAGAAGAAAAACTGAATTGACTCCCTAATTGTTTGATTATTCTACATGGCTTCCAGAATATAAAACGATTCATTCACAGTTCTCGTCTTTAATGTGTCAAGATTAGGTCCTTCTAATATGAACTATAGTAAGAGTCTTACTGGTTTGTGCAGTGGCTCAGGCTACAGGGAGGTCCTTAATTGTAAAATGCCTGAGTCAATGGTATGTTTATTCAATTCCCGGTTTGAACTCTGGAGAATCCTTACCAAAAAACAGACTAAGACATAAGAGATCAACCACATATGTTTAGTTGCCATCTATGTGGAATTCATTTATACGAGACAAAGTGAAGTTTCTCTGTAATCCCTTTGACAAAAGAATTATGAGTAAATGAGATGCATTATCAAGGATTCAGATTTAACAGATTTAAAGTAAGACCACACCTATGTCAAAGTATCAATTTTCATAAAACAAACGCTAATTGCCAGAGACATTTATCTTTTTAAGGAGGACACAAAAGAGGACGATTGAAAATATTGTTGTTACCTCACTTGTTTGCTGGGTGTTTGAAATGTCTGTCTAGCATTGTGCTGGACATATCAGAGTGGCGTCTTATTAGCTATCTGAGCTACAGTCATAAGAGGGTGACTTTGGCAGCCAGTCGGCCAGGGCCTTGGTGGTAACCACAAAGCCACCCACGCTAACCAGGCAAGGTTGGACAATTTACTTGGTTACTCAGGCCCTCATTCCTTGATCTGTAAAGTGGGAATAATAATAGAGCCTACCTCATAGGTTTTAATGGAGTTAGTAGGTATCAATATATGTGAGATAGTTTGACACGTGCTTTGTATTTAAGGGGCTGTTTTTTAGTTTATTTTTCCTACTAGGTCCTTTAACTGAATGGCTGGAATGTATTAGCAATTAATATAATTTCCATTACATTTACATAAGTCTGTCTTTCCATTAGTGACAGCTATCAGAGTTTACTGTATTTGTCTATATTTTATTTCCTCCCATATGTGGTTCCCAATGTCATTTGGATTGGAAGAGAAACTAAGAGGTGGTCTAATAGATAAAGAATTAGTCACAAGATGTAATTATTCTATTTCATAAAGCCTAATTTCATGACCACATGGAAGAGAACAATAAAAAAGGTCTACAGGCAGCAGAAAAAGAACTTTTAGTTCAGGGATAAGGAAATGACAGCAGTCCAAAACTCCAGTATTTGAAAAGAAACGAATAAAAAGATCACAGAATTACAAGCTGACCTTATTTTATTAAAAAATTGTTATCTCTGATCCAACTGGAAAGGAGGGGGGAGATATTTAATTTAAGGACAGAAGGGGGGTATATACTAAAATGATCAAAAACAGCAGCTATGCTTTTGCCAGATGAACTGTGAGTCCATTAAGAATATTTAATAGCCTACATTAAAATATCTAGACTGGAGGTTTTATCAGGTTGATGTTTCACTGAAATTTCAATTGAATAATTAGACTAAATTCTAAACTGGGACCTGAAATGCTGATCTAAATTAAACAGAATAAATGAAGTTAGTGGATGATTATTTCATTCGATTGCTAATTGGTTTTCTATTTAATTTTTTGAATGGTTGGATATAATTCATTCGATTCAATGGGTGTTAATTGCAGCTACATATGTTGAAGCTGATGCTCATATTGTCTCTGCTCTATTTTCATATTTATTGTCATCACTGCTGATACTTTTTGTAATACTACATTGCTCAATTTTGTTGTTCCTGGTAAACAGTTGCTACATCTAAGCTAAATATGTTTCTCCATGTGTCAATTACACTTTACGATCTTTTTGAATTCTGCATAGCTTTTAATAGTTAATTTAATAAAGTTCACAACTACATGAAATATTTTGATTATTCTTATTAGCAAAGAAAATCACATCTTCCAGGAATATTATGGAAATAGTGTAACGCAAACCATGATAGTTGACTTCAATGATTTAATTACATGTTCTGTGGGGTGCACTTATCTTCAGCCTAACAGACACAAAATGTGATTGTGTTTAAGGAAGTGAAAATAACCACAATGGCAATTTATTTATCCTCCATCATTGGGAAATGAAAGGTTTTCCTTAATAAAGTTTTTTGCATATAGATGGCTTTTCCAGTAAACTGAACTTTATGCCTTTAAATGTTAACTTTCAATTCTATAACTGTTTTTATGGATATTTAAATAACATGTTTCATCCGTTTTCCTGTCTCTTTAACTAGGGAATACAGAACCTAATTTAAAATTTTCTTGATGACTGAGGGTCAAAAAGTGAATACAAATGATTTTAACCTTCTGCAATTAAAGGACCTTGGAGGCTAGAAAGCCTTAGAATCCTTTATGCTGTGATAAACTTGGTCATAAAGTTACTGGTACTTATGGGTGATGGGTATACCGCTGTCAAAGAATTGGAGAGTCAGATTTTCTTTTTTAAGAGCTTTAGGTTTTAATCCAGTGGTTGTGACAAATTCTGATTGTGGAAGTCAGTAAGACACCATAGAGGAATGGGTATTCACTCATAGGGAAACACTCTTTAGCTTCCCTAAAATAGCAGAGGCTTATAAAGTCCCAGTGAGAGCAACAGTTGTAGGAGGTACTCAGAGTGTTTGCAGTTCAGCAGAGCTTCTTATACAGAAATTCTTATACTGCATGGATTATAACTAATAGGAACAGATAATTTATGACTAGTAGACATGCTGTTTTGAATTCAAATTGTTGCAGAAAGTCTGTGGATCTTTAAACAATTGCAGCCAGGGGGACAGGATTCTCTCTGCCATTAAAATTTATCTGATATGAGGAAGTTAATGGGATTTGTGAAAGCAAATCAGTGTGTTTCACAGATGTGAGTCTGGTGGCAGATAGAACCAGGAGGATGAAAGAAAGGTATATCAGACCAGGACTCACACTTTAACAGTCTTATAAACTAAGTCTTTCACTAATTTCTTAGTGAAAAGGCATTCAAACAAATACTAGCAGTATAATTTGTATATTTCTCTCTTTTTTAAAAAAAAAGATTTATTTTTTTA
>PVKH010005354.1:0-22201 GCA_004027955.1 Chaetophractus vellerosus
CCACGCGGTTTCTACCAGATACCCCCCACCCCGATCTGTGGAGACCAGGGAGCCCCTGGCTGGGTGCCGCTCCCTGAGAACCTCCTCATCCTCCTCGGCCGTTTCGGAGTGCACGCCGAACGGTCATAACCAGCCTGTGTCGCCGCCCAGGCCGCAGCCCGCAGCGCTGCCCAGCCAGGGCCGGGCGGGAACCGACAAATCATATTTAGAGTTTTGCTCTTAAATTGCTTGTTCATCTGCCATATTTTGTTGTAGTCCCTACATTTGATATTTCTATTTAATCACCATGGAACAGAGAAGAGGTTTCTCGATGTTGTATTTGCCATGAACAGGTACCTGTTTTTCTGTAGTTCTATTTACTCTCTTCTAATAGGAGGCTAGTGCCATCTTTGCGAACTTACAACAAAAGAGGTAAAATTGGGAATAATGGTACCTGCATGATATGAACAGGACTTAACCCAATTTCTAAAACATGCACTCATTTAATATGCACCAATGAAATATTTTAGGTTGTTCTTTTAGCTTCACTCTCTACTTCAACAATGCTCAAAACCAATGAAGTACATGAAAATCTACAATTTCCAATATATGAAGACACTTTGGGTTTCTATTTCTCTCTGGAGTAATTAACATATTCTGACCAATCCACACATAATGCAGTATGTCACTGTTAGTTTACCCTGCCAGCTGCACATTCCAACTTCCTACTTTATTTTCTGGGAGTCAATATCCTAATGACTACTAAGTCCTTTGGACTTGACCCTAATAGTAATTCTTGCCTTCTGATTTGACAAGTTGTTCCAAGTTCATATCAGGCATTTCCTGCCCCTGAACTGGAATCACTAATTCTCAAAGGAGTCCTGCTTTCTTTTAGTAGGAAATGGTATTTGGAGATCACGATCTTAAAGCTCATTGTTACTGCATGACATTTTTTCTTGGGCTCTTCAATGGACAGAACTAGATATAATTATTCATTTGTTTTATGTCACATTACATACACAATAGCCATCAAAACAGCCAACATCAAGGATATAACTACTAAATATTTGAATTTTGGGACATTCTTTTTGACTGTACTATATTCCACCAGGACTGCATAACCAAATTACTCCATTTTAAAATCACTTGGAATAGTCTCTCTCGGTGAGGTTATGTTACCAAGTGGATACACAGGTAAGTCTATAGTTTTCATTTTATTTTCTATTTTTAGTTATTTATTTAAAATTTTATTTTATCTTCTAATTATGTACAACATGACACATTGAGAAGAATAGGAATCTATAGATCCACGTTGATACAAACCAATCAATCAATAAATAAATGAGGAGAGAAAGTCCTTCCTTACAGAAGAATGTCAACTAATTATGCAGTAAGAGTAATAGAAATAGACAATTACTTTTCAACACCATCATAGTAATAATTAAATCATGCATGAAATATCAATGGATGCTAAAACTAGTGGGTGCATGTGGGATGAGAAATGGGATTTTACATATTTTCAAAATATCTTTCAGCAGAGACAAAAAATCTTAATAATTACAGAGGGAGAAAGAAGTAACATTACAGTGGAAAAACTTGTCAGCTAAATCGCCTTAATTAAGTGATCAAAACTACAACCCCCAGTAAGACAATGAACTTCGTGTGCTACCTAATAGGATTGCAGTGAAAAGAATGTAGCAGAATTTCTGTGGTATTCTAGCCCAAACAGAATGACTGGACTGGAAATTTTTTAGAAAAAAGTCAAGGTCAGGAAAATAAAGAAAAGACTGAGGAATTGTTCCTCATGGAAGAAGACTAGACATGACTATCAGGTACAGCACATGATCCTGTGTTAGATTATTTTGCTATAATGGACATGACTGAGTTGAAATGAACAAAGCTGACTTGCGCCTCTGAGCTAAAAGAATATGAGTGTTCTTTGTACAACCCTCATAACTTTCTTGTATATTTGAAATTGTTTCAAAAAAATTCCATGGCTTTAAAGTCAAATCTACTTTGTTTTCTTTGAATTTTCAACTTTTTCTTTAATGTCATAAGTATTTTGGTGGAAATTTGAGAAATTGCTAAGCAGAAACTGAGTTTATTGAGTATTAAAAACTCAATTTATGTGGATGTTTTCAGGAATTTGTGTTTTGCACAAAGAAAGGTTCCTATCTATTTTGTGAATCACATTTCTAATGTTTCTTGAAAAAAATTTCCACTTAAGAAATATTAATGTTTGGCAAAATAATCATGGGGCAAATATGAAAAGCAAAAATTAATATATTTCCAGCCTACGTGACTCCCTCAAAATATTATTTTCAAACAGATGAACACAATTTCAATCGCTAATGTTTCCCAGTGAGTCAGTTAAGCCACCCTCCTTTATAAGATCGATGTTATCGATGTTAATCCATCCATTAGCCTGACTTCAAAGGACTTTACATTGTAGGGTTTTCTTCTCTTCTCTAAAAGCTTATTCTCTTGCTGAACAGTTTTAGAAATAATAGGTTCTTCACATCAAAACTTGAAGAAGCTATTTTTCTGTCTAGAATTTTAAGATGACTAATACCTTATTTTAAGATGAATAATCATAAAATTGATCCACAGTCTCCTTGGAATCTACCTTTATTTAGTCATGGACACATGATATCATTCTTTTTTCTACTGCCTTCAACGTTAAGCTGTTTTTCACTTATTCATCATAAATATTTCTATTCATTTATATTTATTTTCTTTGAATAACTTTTCCACATTTTAACTGTAATTAATATATAGTTTAATACAATGGCCAAGAACTCAAGATATATCCAGGAAAATAATATAACTTAACCATTCTTGTTGAATAAAATCCCCAAACTCCTGGAGGGATTTATCACATAGGTTTGTGCTTTCTTAGTTAAAGAACATTAGTTAAAGTAGTTAGGCTGATTATATTGTTATTTTTTAAAATATTAATAGATTTGAAATAAAGAATTTCTAATTTACAGTTTTGCTTATATTGAACTGCAGTTAAAGAATATGAAATATAAAGCTCAGAAACTTTTGAGACTGCAAGGAATTTTTTAAAAATTTAGGTAACAACTCCAAAAATTCATTATCACAACAAAGTTATACAGTATGGAGGAAATTTACACAGGACTTTACATCAGGTATCAGCTAAATAACACTATGTTCCCTTGTCCATAAAATGAAGTTAATAAAATCTTCATACAAAGAGGGTTTAGGAGTCATAATGGATAGAGCATGTGACTGTGTCCAATCTCAGTCCCCAAGATTTTAACTTGCGAAGCTGTTCCCATCCCTAGAGTAGCAGACCACTCACATTACAATTAGGAAAAACCAACGGCCCAGCACCCCCACTATGGATGAATCCTAAACAGTGAAACAGAATTATATCACACACATTTATCCTCCACTGGGAATTTTCCCTGGAATACTTGAAAACGGCAGGAGTTTACTAAACACCTGCTCTGTGCAGGTCCTGCCTGAAACTGTAATCGTGAAAAAGCGAGGTCACCACTAGCAGGTTAAATGAACTAGCCTCACAGAGAGACCAAATCCTCTGGTGTTGACTGAAAACTTTCAAGAAAATGTTCCCTTTAGGATGAAAAGAATGATTTTAGCAGAGCATTAGTAAGAAATGCAACAGGATTAGCAAAAAGAAGAAGCATGTCTTGGGCATGACATCCACTCAGCATGCTTAGGTTCTCCATCTTCATTGCCTCAACGCTCACATAGGAGAAAAGTGAAAAATCCATCAACAGAAAGAAGCTAGAGTTAGAACTCAAATAAAGACGGGATTTAGTAGAAATGGCTTCAAGGTTTTTGGCAGTAATCTTTTATTAAAATATTATGTAAAACATCAATATATAAAAATGAATGGAAGTAAATGCGGTCCTCAATATATTGACATCTTCGTTGTTTTTTTAAGAAATACTGTGCTGTTTGTAACCTTGAGATACCTTGGTCCAACTACTGAAATTTACAAATGAGAAATAATAAGAGAACCTGAATCATTTGTTACTCAAACTTCCATTGTGAAAATGCAGCATGAATTCACAGCAGCAGCATCTTTCAAAACCTCAAGTCACAAATTTGGGGTTAGGACAGTGTCAGACCTCATGGAAACTGAGTTTTTCAATTCATTAGAAGTATCTTCTAGAAAAACTTTGAATATTATCAGAACTGTGCAAACTTCTTGCAATTCTGCTCTTCATTCTTTCATTCAGATCTTGAATAAATTCATTGTTCTAAAACTTTGTTCAAGCATATAATAGATACCAGGTCCTCTTTTTACTGCTGTAAACTTTACTACATATAATTCTCAATATATAAAATTTTTTCAACTTATTTAGTAAACACAACTGTTTATTTCATGAGGAGCTTTACAAATATTAACATATTTAATCTTCTTAACAATGATATGGGTTAGAGACTCTTAGTATCTCCATTTCTCTAATGAGGCACAGAAAGGTTAAGTAATTTTCCCAGCATCATTCTCTAGAAAGTAGCAAAGCCCTCTGGTTTTACAGCCTATGCTCTTAACCACAGTCTGCTGTGAGAATCGTTATCTCTATGGTATCTATGAAAATTATAAAGGCCAACATAATTAATCACCTAAGATGGTCACTTAGCAACTACTGCAGTACCAGGATTCAAAATGTCTTTGAAGGCATAGGTATTTCTAGTGTGCCTTAAAGTCTCAAAGAGTAGACCTGGGATCCCTGGGGATCTTCCAGGCACTTTCAGGGGATTTGAGAGATCACAGCTATTTTCTTTTAATATTAACATGCTACATGTCTTTTTCACTATCTTTCTTTCATGAGTATACAGTTGCATTTTCTAGAGGCTTCATTACAAGTAATACTACAACAGATTGAATACAGAAGCAGATAGGAGAATCTAGCTATCTTTCATTAAATCAGACATTAAGGAGGTTTGCAAAGAGGTAAAACACAATAGCACTCTTCTCGCCAAGTCTATATTGATAGATTTTTTTTTCATAAAATTCTATTGTGTTATTTTATTATTATGGTTATATGAATTAAAAATAAACATTTTTATAGGATATTCCCATATGCCCCATTCCCTCCCCCTCCCACAGTTCCCCAAATTAACAACATCCTTCATTAGTGTAGTACTTTTGATTTGATTTTATCTTTTGAGGTACTAGAGCCAGGGATTGAACCCTGGACCTTGTAGGTGGAAAGCCAGCACTCAACCACTGAGCCACATCGGTAACTCTGAGTTGGTTTTTCGTCTGTTGTTTGGGGTTTTTGTTTTTGTTTTTGTTTTTTTTTAGGAGGCACCGGGGACCGAAACAGACTTCCCATGTGAGAAGCAGGTACTCAACTGCTTAAGCCACATCTGCTCCCACTTTTGATTTTTTTAATGAAACATCAGATGGACCTCAATGGCCTGACTTGTAAAGTTATTTCAGTTTTCCATTGCCAGTATTTCTAATTCCAAATTTGTTTTCTCTATAGAACTGAGTTAGAGGATATGGGAAGATCAAGGGTGAAGAAATACTGTGTTGAATTCTGTATAAGGAGTGCAGAGGGGTGGGTGCCTGTTGACATCTAGACAGAGATATCCCAAAGGCAGTTAGAAAAAGATTACTAAGTCTCAGGAGAGACATCCAGTCTGCAGCTATAGATCTGGAAGTAATTAACTTAAAGACAGAAATTGAAACCATGAGAACAAACGAATTAAGAAGAGGGCATATAAAGACTGAAAGGAGAAGCAGAACTGAAATAGAGGTGCAGGGAATGCCACTGGATGGAACATGCAGAGGAAGAGGAGCCCATGACAGAAAACAGGAGCTGGTCCTAGGGAGCTCAGCGGCAGGGCATCAGCACACGAAGGAAGTCGAGAATTTCAAGATTATCCCAGAGTCAAATGCAAAAGAAAATTCCAATAAGTGATTGAAAAAGAATTATTTGGTAATTAGATGATCAGTGATGACTTGTGAAAGCAGTTATAGGGTCTGTGGAGAGGTGGACTTAAAGCCAGATTATAGGGTTTTAAATAGAAAATGGGAAGTGAGGAAGTAGAAACAGTGTATAAACCATCTTGTCTTCATATTGAGGAGAAATTAGGTTAGAGGAGGCTGGGAAAAAGAGAGACATGAAGCTTCAAAAAAAAAAAGACAACAATCCTGTGTTTTATTAATTAAAACATTGATTGTAGGACTCAAATGTTCTATTTAGCACTTAGCCATGTATAAAATTTTAATAAATTCCTTCCAGATTTGTTCCACTTATTAATCAGCTTTCATCTTCTAATTACAGAAATGATCACAATGAACCACATTAACTGCATTACTAAATACCCAAGTGATCAAATGATTCCCAAATGTCTCTGCTGTCAGGGCAAGTTCCCACAGACCTTTGCCAGCTGCATAGTTTTCCTGAATTACATGAGAGACATCTTGACATCCTCTTGAACATGTACCTCACACTGAACAGTAAAATAAGCTATAAATTAATTTCAATTTTCAAATTAAAGTCCCCATGACTGCTTTTATTTTCTTACTTTTAAAGCTAAACAATTCTCCTTTTCAAGATTTATCTAAGTAATAACTGTGCTTTTAGCTTTAATTGTCCCTGAAAAGAGAACATCTTGCATATAAGAAAGAGCCAGATTTTAATATTAACTTAACTGTTTTTATTCGTCTCAGTTCAGGATTCATTTATGGCCTGTGCTACATTGTATCTGACCCAAAGTCACCACTAAATCCTTCAAAATTACCAGGTATGCCAATATTTCAATAGTTCCTTAAATCAAGTTTCTACACTTTACTTTCATGGTCATGGATTCTTGGTGTTCTGAATACATAAGAACAAAATTTCTCCATTATAATAGTCATGGTTCTCCAGAAAAACAGAACCAACAGGATGAATATAGATAGATAGATAGATAGATAGATAGATAGATAGATAGATAGATAGATAGATAGATAGAGATAGATAGAGACATAATCCACCTATAAAATACCCTTTGTATAGTGTTATCTTTTTTACCCCAGACTTGTTTTTTGTTTTTTTGTGTTTTTTTCAAACATGATTTGGATTCTCCTCTAAGCTAAGCTGTGCTCAATTCTAACAATTGGCTCATACAACCATGGGAACTGGCAGGTCTGAATTCCATAGGGCAGGATGGAAACTAAAAACTCAGATGAAGGTGGAGTTGAATTCCCCAGTAGAAGCTGACTGGTTTAAGTAGGGGCAGAAATTCTCCCAACTTCTGAAATCTTCAGTCTGGCTTTTAAGACTTCCAACTGATTGGATGAGGAGAACTCCTCAAGCTGAGGGCAGTCTACTTTGTTGATTATAGATGCAATCAACTGACAATAAATGCAAATCCATCTATAAAATACTCTCACTGTAACAATCAGGTCAGTGTTCGCTAGACCAAACAACAGGACACCATCACCCAGACAACTTAACACAGTAACCAACCATCACATTCATCAAAGTGTTTTTGTATGTTTAACTCTCCTGGAATATACATCTCATTCCTTCCCATATGTTTTACCATGCTCCAAACCAGAAAATCAATTTTCCCTCTTTTTCCTTAGCTCCAGTGCTATAATAATCAAACAAATCTGCTTTTCCTATGTGGATTTCAATAGGTCTTGTACAAAAAGAAAATAGTAATCATCCTTAAAGGATAAAAGTCCTCATGCTTCTCATGTTGTATGTTAGCTAGAATGACCAAATACTTTATTATCTAAATGAAGATACTTTTAAGAGTGAAAATGAATACCATTCATAATTATACAGAAATCAGTCATTAACCAATAAGAGTTTCCAGGACGTATTGTCACTCTACTTTCTGCCAGCCTGTGCCAAGGAAAAAGAAAATTAAGCAACTACAGCAATTGGTAAGGAGTGAGGACAGTTGGGTTTGGATCTTACTACCCCTGAAAGCAGCCACTATCACTTCAGTATGAGCCAGGCACTTTTTAAAAGGATAATTATGGCACTATCTCAAAATGGTTGGCCCTAGTACTAAACCAGCTGCTGCAATTAATTCCTTAAAATATATAGAACTTATTCTTTTCCTCTAGCTGTCTTACTTTATTTTTCCCCATTTTTGACTTTGCCTTGTTTTATATAGTGTTGTCTTTTTAACCCCAGATTTGTTTTTTTAATATATATAACATGATTTGTATTCTCCTCCAAGCTAAGCTCAATTCCAACATGAGACAACAAAAAAATGCTGAAATTACTTGCCCTACTTTTCTATTACCCTCTCCTCATATAAAGATATATGGGAGCCAGGACTTAATTCACTCTCAGTGACTTTGAATTCCACAATTCTGGATCAAGTAGTAATTAATTTTTCTTCAGAATATGATTAACATACGTATAACATTAAATTTTTTAAAATTCTTATATTTCCAATTTTAATTTTAATTATTTCAACAGAAAACAGATGCAAACAGGTCATTGTCATAATGACAAGCAGTCATTAAAGCCATGGAGCTGACATTGGTTGCTAATTTAGAAAGCAAGTCATTAAATCTTCTTGCATTATCTAAATCACTCTATAAATAAATGTACCATTTACATTCTGAAAGTATCCGTTGTCATGACTGAGTAACATTCAAGTTTCCTTTAAGTCAGGGCACCCATTTTGGTAGTTTTCATGTAAAGGATTCATTGATGACTGATCTTACTTTCTAGCTTAGTTCAAATGGGAATCAAAAGAAGTTAAGTGTTAAGTGCGTATCTTTATTTTAATGCATCAGGGAGACCTAATACAAATTAAGATGACAGATGGGAAGAACCACTATTGACTTTGGGCAATTCTGAGAGGGTTGCCAAGGCACCATTAAATTTTTATTCCCTAAGTGTAGGCATCAGCTTGAAAATAATAAATTAACCAAACTAAATTAATGAAAAATTCTTTGTTTTTATATAATAAGGAAAAGCACAAACAATATTCAGCTATTTATGAACACCTAACCTAATGGGCACTTAATCCCTTTTGGGGGATAAATTATAATTAAAGACACTTGGGAACTCTACAGGACACTTCTGGGACTGGAATTATTCCAATTGCCATCATGATATGACATTTCTCAAATCGGAAAGAAGAAAAATAACAGATTCTCTGTGTAGAATGCTAGTCTGTTCTGTGTGTAGGTAACACCAACTGCTGGCAGAACCAGTGTTCACTGGGGTGGATTAAATGTAGTAGATGAACAAAGAATGTGAGTAGAATGAGAAGGGACTAGATGGCACTGCAAATACCAACTTAAGAGCAAACTACACTAGATAAGGAATGCTGTCATGTGTTTTTCTTACTTTTACAAAGCCATTTTTCTTGTATAGCACAAAGTCTTAGATCACATTTTCCTTTATGTATGATTGCTATACATTTTTCTGAGTCTCCTGTATGGATTTTTAGTTCTGATTTCATCATTGACCTCCTGGGTGAATTTCAGATACTGTGGGAGAGTTAATCCTAAGAGATCTTAAGAACCAAAATCTTGCTTTCAAATCACAGCTCTATTGCTAAGTAACTAGTATCTGTGAGCTTGTTTTCTCCTTCACATATACAGTATTATGAAGAAGAAAAATATGAATAGTTGTGACAAATGTCCAGCATGGATCATAGAAGACTATCCTTAAAGGTTACTTTCCCTTAACTCTGACCAAGGCATCATTAGCACAATGTCTTTTAAGACTCAATTTTCCTACTAGAGGAAGATTTACCACTCCATCAATTTCTCAAATGGGGCAACTATTATATCCACTATATCTTGGACGATAGTTTCTGCCTCCCCCCACCCCCACAAAATATTATCAAGAATGGAGAATTGGGGATGGAGTGTTAGAAAATCAACATGTAATGAAATGTGAGTTCCAAAAATTAGGGAAAGTGGCATATACATATTTTATTCCTAGAGGCTATGTATTATTTGCTCAAAAGTATAAATTGAATAAATGAATAAATTAATTATAAAGTACTGTCATCAGGCTTACAAAGCAAGGTACAATTAGAGAATAGAAAACATTTTGCTTCGCACAAGGTTTTTGTGTCAAAAAACAATGGTTTCACTTGCCTAAAGACTCCAATAAATTAACTATTCAATGTGATTGCCAAGCAATAATTTGATCTTAAGTTGCATTAATAACAAAATAATACCCATAACAAGGGAAGTAAAATATGATACTTTAGATACTTTATTCTTAAAGGTCAGACCATCTATCACATGCAGTATTTTGTTTAGTGTTGGGTGCCCAGCTTCAGAAGACTCACTGAGAAAGTAGAGTTCATTTACTGACAAGTAATAAATACAATGAAGGAGTTAGAAACCATATAATAGGTGGAATAATTGTAGGAAGTAAGATTGCTTCAAATAGTGATGAAAACAGTTAAGTGTGAAGGGCTGGTGTTGCAAGAATTTTGAAGAATAATTAAATCAACATTTTAGTTCCATAAAGAGAGAAATTCTTCAACACTTCTCCCAGTTCTCACATTCTATGATTCTGTGGATGAAAGTTCTGAATTTTAATGGTTTGGAATTCTGTTCCCAGCCATATTATAGACTATACTAAATACAACTGAAAATGCTAGGTAACTTACTTATAAATATCCTTGTAAAGGTATCAACGGGATGATAAGAAAGCAGGAAATACCGAGAGACCAAAAACAAATGACAGGGATCACAAAGAAGCATGTAGGCCACTGAAACCAGATTTCACCCTGAGTTTTTAAAAACCTTATAAAGCAAGGAACAAGAGACAATTCCAAGGCTTGCCATAGGAGAGGAGTCTAATAAGGCCTCCACAAAAACCACTTAAGAAAAAAGGTTAAACAAGTTGTAGAAGGATAAACTAGAAATAAACTTACTCCACCAGGTTTAGTCCCAATCAGGTGGTATGGAAGGAAAAGTGCTGATATAGAAATTTTTACTGGGTAAATTAGAAAAAAAATCTTCCAAATGTAGCATAAAGAAACAAAGAGGTTAAAGGATATGGAGGAATGAGGAACACAAATCTAGTCAGAGCACCAAAATGAAAGGAATAGAAGAATGAGGCAGAAGAAATATTTAAAGATAATTGTTGACAATTTTCAAAAACTAACGAAAGACACAAATTCAAAGGTTCAGGAAGTCCAAAGAATGCCAAATAGAATTTTAAAATAAAGAAAATATTCATACCTAGACACATAATAGTGATATTGAAAATCAAAAAAGCAAAATAAGATATTACAGGCACCCAGAAAAAGAGAGAAAACAGAGATATTATCTTTAAAGAATGACAACTGTGCTTATATCTGAATTCTCAATAATAATAGAAACCAGACATTGAGGAAATTGATTTTATTGACCTTCTGGATGTCATACTTAATATATGCATTATAGAATGTTTTATATCATCTATTATTGAACAGATATTAAACCCTATTTCTGAAATCTGAAAAAAACAATAAAATTTATCAAAAATGGAAAATATTTTAGTGTTATTCATTGAAATTCTACTATACAATTTCTCCCTTTTAGGTGGGTGTTAGTGATTGAATTATGTCTCCACAAAAGACAAGCCCTTTGCCAGATTTTGCCTATAGCTTCAGAAAGGTGGAGATGTCGGCCGAGATTGGTGGCCATCTTGCTTCACCACATGGCAGCTGACTTTGGTGAGACAGCACCTCTAATAGTGCCCTGATTTGGACTTTTCATGGCCTTGGAACTGTAAGGTTTTACCGCAAATAAATCCCCTTTATAAAAGCCAACACACTTTTGGTACTTTGCTTTGGTAGCCCATTGGTAAACTAAAACAAAAATTGGTACCAGGAGAGTGTGGTCATGCTGTTTGCAATTACCAAAAATGCTGAAACAGTTGTATAATTGGGTAAGGGGTATTTTTTGGAAGAATGATGAGATGCTTGATAGAAAAGGCCTAGATTCCTTTGAAGAGATTGTTAGTAGCAATATTCTCCCTAAAGTTATTTCCAATAAGGCCTTAGAAGGAAATGATGAAATTATTATTGGAAACTGGAGGAAAGATGATCCTTGTTTTAAATTTAATTTTGTTTGGCAAAATTGACTCTTGATGTTAGATGGAAGGCAGAATTTGAAAATGACAAGGTTGGGCATTTAGCTGAGGAGATTTACAAAATAAATGTGGAAAATGCAGCCTGGATTCTCCTTGCAACTTACAGCAAAATGTGAGAGGAAAGAGATAAGATGAGAACTAAACTGCTGGACACAAAGAAACCAGAGCCTGATGACTTGGGAAATTCCAAGCTTCCAGAAAACAAGCCCCCAGAGGATATTGTCCCACATGAGGACCTACCTAAACTTTGAACTTTTAAGTCAACATCAGAAAGGCAGTTATCCAGGAAGGACAGTCTTACTGTTTCATGACTTGGACTCCTGTTTCCTGCATGCTAAGCCAACAAGCTTTTTGCAGAATCTGTATGAATAAAATCATTGTCAGCCTGGACTAAAAGGGACAAGGAGGGGAGAGATTGAAGGGAAAATGGCTTCAAGAGGAAAACCATGGAAGTTGAGGTCTAGAACATCTCCTTGGGCCAAGAGAGGAACATCCCATGTGTATGGAATGGGTGAGTTTGCTTCAGCATTTGAAAAGGGTAGATCTTAAAGCCCTTTGTTCAGGAAGAATTTGGCTACCCCAGGCTACAGAGAGGGTGGAGCGCATTCTCCGGTCATTGGGGAGAGTTAGTTTGCCATCCCACTGCTCTGAGGGGGCTGGGCCTGTTCCCCATGGATTAAGAACACTTGGGTCACCACCCCATTCTTCTGAGGAGGTTAGGCCTCTATGTAGAAGATTAGGGAGATTATTGCTGCCACCTCACTGTACTAAGTGGGTTGAGACTGTCCCCCAGAGATTGGGGAAAGTGTGGCCATCACTCCAGTGTTCTTGGAGGGTGAGGTCTGGAGCTTGGTCACCACCCTATGCTTGATGAGTGTGGAACTGAGAAAATGGCCATTGGGCAAGCCCCTGGAAAGGGTGGGCCCATGAGGTCCCAAGGAGAAGAAGAAACCATCATTCTAAGGATAATTCTCAGACTTTGAAATCTAATGGAATACACTCTGCAGGTTTTTAGAACTGCTGGAGACCCATGGTGAATGTTTCCCTCCCAATCTCTCTTTATGATAATACAAATGTTTATCCTATGTTTGTCCCTCCTTTGTATATTGGAAGCAGATAACTTGTTTTCTAAGTTTTGCAGATCCACAGCCAGAGGGAACTTTGCCCCAAGACAAAGTGCATGCCTGCAACTGATTCTGATGTGCTTTTGTACTTAGTATTGTCACTGAAATGATTTAAGGTTTTGGGAATACTGTGATGCAATTAATGTATTTTGCATATGGAAAGACATGTCTTTTTGGGATTCAGGGGTGGTGTATGGCAGTTTGAAATTCTTTTATGAATCCCAAACAGATAACAAATCCACTCCTGTGGGTGTGGGACCATTTTGACTGTATTAGTTCAGCAAGGCATGACTCAAGTTAAGCCTGCACCCTTTTGCTGAGTCTAATATAAATGGAAACACAGAGACTGACACAGGAAAAGGAAGCCACCATATTTAATCATGCTATGTGAGAAAGGACTAGAGGATCACTTAAGCTCAAAGTTCCCAAGAGGCTGGGCCCACCGTGCAGCTGAAGAGGAGACAAGACCTATGCCAAGTTTGTCTACAGCTGCAGAAAGGCAGAGACCTTGGCAGAGATTAGTGGCCATCTTGCTCTGCCACTTGGCAGCTGACTTTGGTGAGAAAGCACCTCTGGTGGTGCCTTAATTTGGATATTTTACAGCCTCAGAACTATAAGTTTTACCCCAAATAAATCCCCTTTATAAAAGCCAACCCATTTATGGTACTTTCATCAGCAGCCCTTTGGCAAACTTAGCCTAAAAAACATGAGTGAAAAAAAATCCCCATTGTTTAAGCTGACCCATTGCATGGTATTTTCTTTGACAGCCCAGGAAACTAAAACAGTCTTCCAAAGAAAAGTTTTCATAAGAGGTATATGCATCTGCTTTTTCTACTTTCTCACCTTCCATTAGCTTCTTGACCTTATCCAACCAGCTTTCTTCTCCTCTATCAATGTCTTCTCATCTCTCCAGTGATATTTCACACAGATGATGCTCCTTTTTTCTTAAAATAGTTTATGTGTCTGTCTTGATGCCACACTTTGCTGATTTTCCTCTTACTTAACTGGACACTGCTGGACACTTCTTCCTAGTATTCTTTGCTAGATTCTCCTAATGTACCTGATCTAAATGTTTGAATAATCCAAGCCTCAATTTTCTTACATAATCTTTGCCTAGACTCACTTCCTAGGTAACTTCATCCAGATCCATGACTTTAAATAACATCTATACATCAATGATTTCCAAGTGTGTATTTCAACCCAAGATCTCCATTAAGCTCTAGATCCATATATTCAGTGGAATTATGAACACACTATACAATATGTCTAAATTAAATCTCTGCATTTCCCTTCTCACCTCCAAAATTGTCCCTCTCTTCCAATTCGTTAAATGAAACTAAATTTACAAAATTGTGCAGAAGAACAGGGAGTAATCTTGACCTGTCTCTTTCCAACAGCAATTCCTGGTCAAGTATAACCAATTTTGACCATTTGTTAGCACCTTTACTCCTACCTTTCTAGTCCAAGCCATTATAATCATTCACCTTAACAAGTTTAACAGCCTCCATATTTCTCTTTACTGATACTTTACTCCTCCTGTCATCTTTCAGTCTCTTCTCCACCAATCAGCCAAAAAGTATCTTCTAAAAAGTGCATTCAGTCATATCACTTCTCTGTTTGAAACAGCCTAATGTCTTCCCATCAGAATTAGAAAAAAAAACTAAAGTCCTTACCATGACTAAAACGCTCTGCATGCTCTAACCTCTGCCTGGCTTTCTGACATCATCTCCTACTTCTTCCCCAGTTTGTTCTGCTCTATCTGTTCTTCTTGCTCTTCCTGTGTTCTCACCACAGGACATTTGTCCTTGCCTGTTTCTTTGCTTAACACTTCTTCTCCATATGTTCCTATGGTTTATTTCTTTTAGATATCTGCTCAGTGTCACCTTCCCAGAGAGCCCTACCTTGACCAAGTGGTGAGAAGACCTTGATTTTTTTCAACTCTTTAGATTTGCTACTTTGTGAAAATCATGTAACTTTTCTGGGATTCAATTTCCTCATTGTATTAGTTATCTATTGCTGCATAATAAATTACCCCAAAGTATAGCAACTAAGAAAAAACAAACATTTATTATTTCATAGTTTGTGTGAGTCAGGAAGCCAAGTATAGCTTGGCTGGGTGCCTGTGACTCTGGGTGTCTGACAAGGCTCCTAAGTCAAAGTTTTGGCCCCACAGAATGCAATTTGAAAGTTGGGTTGTGGGTTGTGAGCAACTTGTATGCAGAAATAAGTCTTTGAGATGGAAAATGGATGTACTTTAGTCTTATATGAACTTTAGACATATTAACCCTTGTCTAGCACCAATTGCAATGTAGCCCTGAATTGTATAAGGTGACAGTTGCCTCAAATAGACCTGTATTTATTCTGCTTTCCTATTCTCCAGTCAATTGAGATCTGTGATGCATTATGTCATAAATGCTTAGTAAGTTACACTGCACCAAATCACTTTTTTTGCTATGCAGTTTTTTTCTTGGAACCATATGTATGGGATATGAGAAGATTCCCTATTTTCTTTAGCAACAATAATAGGTTAGAGCATGGATTATGGAAACAGAGTTCCAGGGTTTGTAATTCTGGCTCCACCATTAACTGGCTTCAACCTGTGTTTCCTTGGAAAACTTACTTACCCTTTATGTGCTTCATTTTTCTTTCATCTGTAAAATAAAATGATAATATTGTAATGTAGGAGGGAAGAGTCCCTACTGGAAGTTTGGAAACATATTAAATACATGAAACTCATTCTCACTGCACTCCAGATATACACAATAAATAACAGCTTCATATGTCTGTATATATAGTTTCATGATCAACTTTTCATGTTGAGTTTTTTTAATCAACTTTTGCAAATATTCTTTTTCATTTTGCCCTAATATAATGATATTACATTTTATTGGTTTCTAGTAATTCTAAACTTCAAGTCTATCCTTTTTCTAACTATTTGAGGTCATTTTCTAATTTGAGTCATTCTTGTCAGAACTTTGTCTCCATTAGTAATTAAGTTTCAGACTTCAGTATGTGTAAGGGTCACCTAGATAGCTTTCTAAAATGCAGATTCCTGAGCCTCACCTGATATTCTGAACAGGCTGTCTGAAGTGGATCTCAAGAACTGTAATAAGTACCTTGGATGATTCTGACATAGGCGGTCCGTAAGTCACACTTTAAGAAACACTGATCTTGTTCATTGACAAATGAATTAAATAATAAACAACATGTATTTCATTTTCACCACCAACAGTACCATGAGTGATAGCTCCTCTTTTGAAAATCATTCATATGGATTTCTTCAATAAGTCATATAAACTTCAAAATGATAAGATTGATGAAAAAACTTTGGAATTTTTTCTAGAGGTCAGCATTTGGAAAGACTAACTTAGGTATAGTTGTATATACTAGAATAGAAAACTTACAGGAGCTGGAATCTGTATCTGCACATTTACTACTTAATTCCTAGTACATAGACCAGTGTGTTGAATGTGGTATGTCCTAATACATATGTCAAGAATATTAAATGCTATCACAACAAATTATGGAAACCAAAAGGTAGATTTGGAGGTAATTTAATTTTTGAGATAATAGCTAAAGAGAATAAAAGCTAAGTATAGAATATGAAAAAACAAATAGCAAGATATTTAAAATCACGCTAGACTCTTCTATATTAGGAAAGAAAAACATTAAAAGCTGGGTTCAAATTAGAGGAGAGCTCCCACTGATTCCTCTGTAGAATATCATCACATAAACTTGGAAATATTCTCCCTATTACTAGCAGAAACAAATTACTGAAACGTGCCTGAGAAAATTGAATTTTTAGCTAGATCAGACTCTTCTGGGAAAACTGAGTTTTAAGTTAGAGTGTACTTTCCATAATACATTCTTTGTCAAAATCTGATCACACCTTTCAATGGATGATTTTGTAACGGCTGAAATCACTGTGTTCTCACCTCATGAAATCTTGAAAGTGTTTCTTAGAGCGCAGGCTTGTTGAAAAATATCTGTCTCTTAAGAAGATTTAAACACTGGGGTTAGGAATATTATTTTATGGAAAAGGAAGTCTGTTTCAGATAACACCCTATGCTCAGAGATTCGTTTATGAAGTAAACAATTGGCCATCTAAAACATTCCTCCAATAGTAACAATGCTATGGACACTTGGTAGAATAAATGTAGCCATTTAGATACATCAAGTACCTACAAAAAGAGGTTATTGCTTATACAAATATCCTGGTAAAAACATATGATACAAGAGGCTGACCTCTACATTCTGAGTGTGCTGTGTGTATTGCAAATGAATGTGTTTTGCTCCAGCTCTTGTTTCTTTGACCTTTTAGAGTCTTAATGAGACTCCAAATAAAGCAATCAAAAGCACAGTGTTTCATTTTGGAAGCCTTAAGAAAGCAGTGCACTTTGGCTAAATTTAGTTGTAGCATTCAAAATTTAAAAACACATCCTGTCATCTTTTTAGGAGACACATAGTCATTTCTGATTTAAATAAATTGGTTAAAAAACAGTTGCATACTCTTAGCTAACTCATATTAAAATGCAAAAGGCAGTAACAAAAACTGACCCATGTGAGGCTTTTAAATGGTTGCAACTCAGGACTTCTCATTTGGTAGGACATCAAACAATGGACATGTTTGTGTTCATTTGAAACAATTCTGGCTCAGAAAACACAAATTACAATTAAAATTGAGGCAACAAAATTAGAAGCTGAAAATATTAATTGCTAATGTTGAAGAAATATTGTATGAAGATTTACACTCAGCATAATCAACAGAAAGTAATCAAATAGAAAAAAAAATCTAATTTACAAGTAGTATTTCATCTCCTTAGTTATAACATGGGAAATATGTATCTTTAAGAATTAAAAACTTTGTTCATTTTAAGCAATATCCCTGATTTTGAAGCAGATGCTGTTTAGGGTAAACCATCAGAAATCTCTTTGTCTAATGACCTGATCTAAAACAGCCCAAGCCATAGAAGTTCAACTCTTCAGCTCCACAAAGTTAAATTAAGTTCTGACTGTGAAATATTCCCAGATAACAGAGACCAGATGCCATTTGGAAGTTTGAGCCATAAGCCAAGTGCTTTAAGAACAGCTCTTTCAGACCAAGGGTAAACAAAATTGTAAACAAAGAGAAAAGTTAGGCTGGTGCTTTAGACAAAGCTATGAAAGGAAACTGGTGTCCTCAGTTCTCAATGAACCATGTTAAAGACAGTCATTATTAGTGTCCAGTGTGTAAGGACATGAATAAAAAGGAAGAGGTTAGGAAGGTCATTCCCTATTCCTGCCCCCCTACTCCTTGTACCAAATCCAACTGCTTCCAGGGGTGGTATTTATAATTGGTCATGCCTGTTGGGAGAAGAAGCTCAGGGAAAAGAAGGAAAGGAGTGGTGCATTGGAGTGAGTATGAGAGGAGCATGTAGCTCATTTAAACCAGCTTCTTCATTACCTATGTAGATTGATTGGGATAACAATTAAAGCCATTCCTTAATCCTCTCTGCCACCCCCTCACACAAACTGGAAATATCTTTCTACTCAGCTACATAAATCTCTACTTGATCATGTGTAAATCTAAAACGGCAACTGTCAGTACATCTTAGAAATTAAAACAGTGTTAACCATACTCATGTATTATGGTTGTAAGTGGAGGATCCCAAAGCAAACCCAGGTCAGGCATTTTCCAAAACCATGCTGTTTCCACCTAACTACAGCAGAGAATTTCTAATGAATAACAGCAGTGGGAGTACTGTGTGAGGAAAGCCTAAATAAAATAAGCAGAAGCCATTCCAATAAATAAAAGTCTAAATAAAATAAGCAGAAGCCATATCAATGGCTTACAAATATTTAAAGGCTTTCTGTGTTATATAGCATATGAAAATAGAACTCCCTTTGGGCAAATTCTGGGGTAGCTATATCTTTTTATGTGTAACAGGCTTTAGGATCAGAACATAGATGCAGGAATATTTGCAGTTAAGAGCAGAAATTGAGTTCTATAGAGTGTCTTCTGGCTCAGCAGTTTTATTTCAAGAAATGATCTAATTTCAAAGGCACAATTTCAGAAGTCAGCAAATTAAAAGCATGCATACAGAAAATTGCTCCAAAGGACATGAATGAAATCTTACCCCATTCCTCAACATAGCAATTCTTGAGTATAGCTATGAAGAAGACATTTGCTTGTAAAACACAGAAATAATTGTCAGAATTCAACTCAAAACATTGATGATATAAGTATCATTGTTCAACATATGAATGTTTGTTTGCACAAGCAAAAAGAATGTGTTAATAAGAATAGGATAAGTAGGCGAGATTGTCTAAACGCCTAAACTTTTTAAAATTTGGACAAGTGTGGTCTGCCTTCACTTTCAAAGAGACACAGTACAGCATAGAGGTCAAGAGGAAGAGCTGTGGAGTCAGAGAGCCCTAGGTATCTCAGTTTGCCAGGCTGCTAAGACAAATACCACACACTTGTTGGCTGAACAACAGGAATTTATTGGCCCCTGGTTTCAGAGGCAGGAAGTCCAAAATCAAGATGTCAGCAAAACCATACTTCCTCTGTGAAGTCTGTAGTGTTTGGTGCTGGCTTGATGCAATCCCTGGGCTCCTTGGCCTCCCATCACATGGTGATCTCTCCTTCTTGTGTCTATTTTTCTGGTTTCCCCTGACTAACTGCTTCTTGCTGTGTGGCTTTCGCTAACTGACTTCATCTGAATTTCTTCTGCTTATAAAGGACTCCAGTAACACAGATTAAGGCTCATCCTGATTCAGAAGGACCACAGCTTAACTAAAAAGAACATTTTCAAAACGTCCTGTTGACAAATGGGTTCACACCTACAGTAATGCAGATTGAGATTAAGAACATGTCTTTGTTGAGGTACATAATTCAATCTACCACATTAGTGTTACTTCTTTCAGTCACAGTTTACTAGTTGTGAGACCTTCAATAGCTGATTAACTCCTCTCCTCCTCATTTTTATTATTTAAAAAATGAAAACAGGAGCTTACCTACCTTATCTTATTCTTGGATTAAGCTGGACAATATATATAAATAATTTAACTTAGCGCCTGCTGTGTAGTAAGAACTAAATATACGTGAGTTGAATTATTTTTCATGTTTCATTTTCAAAGAGAAAATTAAGAAAACAATATTGCAATGTTCATTCTGAATCAGATAACCTATCACTGTGTTCTGCCTCTGAGTATAGAATCAAAGGATATTTTATATGTGAAAATGATCATCTCGTTTCTTTGATATTCTGATATGGAATATTCGGGTATTGATCCAAGCCTGTATTTTGATAATAATTGCAATCAGATAGATCTTATTTGTCTTTCAGAGTCAGTTTCCAGTTTATGTAAATAAATGTTTCCTTTAAAATGTATGTTAATACTGCTTCATTAAGAGGTTCCCTAGCTCTTAAAATAATGGTCTTTTCTCAACAATTGTATATATGTGAAAGCCATAGAATGGCCAAATTGCTGAATAATTGTTACTTAGCATGGCAGAAGCAAGTATAAGCATAGAAATTCTAAATATTGCAAACTTTTTATAGAAGAGCAAGCTGATTTTTGTTTATTTATGTATGCTTACCACATAATAACTCATAAGAATAACTATTTGTAGAATCACCTGTTGTCACTGAATTTTCCACTATTGTCTTTTTTATACTTTTAGAGAGATGTGCTGGACAGAAGATAAGAATCAAAGTATAATTTTGTTTTCAGGTTGATGCCCAGAAAGGAATTTAAAACACCTTAAATCATCTTATGCTATGTATTTTTCTGCACAGAATTGACTAGAAAGATTTTCAAAGGACTAATATTACTGGTTTAAACAACTTGTATATGAGCATGAAACAAGAAAACAAATTTACAAGTATTTATAAGCCCTATTTCAATTTTCAGTATTTCATGACTTGACATGTTATTAAGCAACAAAATTGGCAATGGATGCTTTTGGGGGGAAAAAGTACAATTTTTTTCCATTTTTTTCTTGCAATCTGAAGATAACAGTCTCTTGTTCTTGGTATCAAGTCTACTTCTCTACTCTTACACTCCACCTTCTCTCCTGTCACAATGGACAAATTATCCCTGTTTCCTACCCACTGCCCCATTCCTGTGCTTCTCTTTAGAGCTAAAACCAGTTCAACTTCTTCACCTCCAGTGTCTACTCAGCACTTCGTTTAAGTTATCAGTGCCTCCACCTTGCCATGCCCAGCAGTCAATTCTCAATCTTTACCTTACACAAACTCTTAGCAGCATTTGACACAGATTATTTCTCCCTTATCCCTCACACACTTTGGCAGGGCTTTTTGTAGATAATGCTCCCCTAGCTTCCCTGATTTTAAACCAACAGCTCTTTCTCAGTCTCCTTTGCTAGCTTTCCCTCTTCTCATGCTCTAAATGGTGTAGGATCCCAGGACTCCATTTTCTTCCTTATAGCATACTCTTCTATATGGTCCCATCCAGTGCCCTGGTGTAAAGGCCATCTCCCTGTTTTGACTACTGAATGTATAGATTCAGTCCTGAGCTCTCCTCTGAACCCCAGGCTTATATATCCAATGGCTTGCTCATCATCGTCATTGGAGATGGAACAGTCTTGATCACCCCTTACAAAACCGGTCATTTCCAATCTTCCCTATATGAATCAATTTCTAAGTCCAGAAACCTAGAAATTATCCTTAAATTATCTTTCCTACGCCCCTTCAATAAATCTATCTGCAAGTCTTGTCAACTATGTATCAAAACATTTCCCAAATTTAGTCACTTTTATCCACCTCCACTGCTACCAGCTTTATATAGTCCACCATCATGTTTACCTCAACTAGTGCAATGGCCTCTTCACCAGTCTCTCTGCTCCCTTTCCTGCCCTCCTACAGTTTATTATCCATATAACAGCTTGACAGGGCTCTTATAAACAAAATTAGGCTATGTCAAATGCCAAAGATGTACTGTGTTAATAATGGGGGAGGGTATGGAAAAAATATACCAAATGTATGCTATAGACTATATAGTTAGTGGTAATAATCTGAT